>JAUIMM010000436.1:5357500-5542500 GCA_031769625.1 Taudactylus pleione | reverse complement strand
TTTCCCCTTAGTGCCTAACCCTAACCCTTTCCCCTTAGTGCCTAACACTAAACCTTTCCCCTTAGTGCCTAACACTAACCCTCCCCCTTAGTGCCTAACCCTAAACCTTTCCCCTTAGTGCCTAACACTAACCCTCCCCCTTAGTGTCTAACTCTAACCCTTTCCCCTTAGTGCCTAACCCTAACCCTTTCCCCTTAGGGCCAAAGGCCGGTACACACTAGACCAGGGGTGGGGAACCTTTTTTCTGCCGAGGTCCATTTTGATATATAACATTATTCGCGGGCCTGGTGCAGGCCACGCCCCCTCCATGTGAAGTCACACGGGGGCGCGGGTCACAATTGCTGGTGATTACAGCAACAGGGAGCTATAAGGGCAGCGGTGTGACCGTCTGAAGCGTCCTAAGGGCGCTCCAGACGGCACTGCTGCATAGATTCTGGCTGCAGGGTGCCATTCTAGGCACCCTGCTAGCCAGAAGAGGGTAGCAGAAAAAAGCTCAGAGGGACAGAGCAAATGACTCCGCGGGCCTTAGGCATCCCAGGGGTGCCTACCCCCAACCCCCCCTTCCCCTAGCCTAACCCTAACCATTCCAGGGAGGTGCCTAACCCTAAGTCCCAAAGGAAGTCCCTAAACCTGACCACCCCTCTTGCGGCTAAGAGGTCCCGACGCCCGCCTTACCTTCGTTCGGTATGCGGGGCGTCGGGATTTCGGCATATGGATAATGAGATCATTAGTCCCATGCTGGGTTTTCAAAGTCGGAAAGCCGGCGGTCGGCTTCCTGACTATGTGCCCTAGGACAGAGAAGGGTCTGTTCATGTCAGTAAGTAGAACCAAAAATATGATATGGAATCCCCGGGGCAAAGCACACAATCAATTTCAGTCTTATGCTCTGTTTTGAGAGTCCTGCCACTGGCCCAGCTTCCAATAAAGAGCTGGATCCGTTTGTGGAGCTCAGTGGTGCGTAAGGTAAAGAATGAGAGCTGGGTCCGGTGGAGTTTTAAGGCTTAGATGAATCTCTATGCCTTGTCAGAAGTCATTAAACTTACTAAAGATGACATGTAGAGAAATTACCCATAGCAACCAATCAGAGGCTAGCTATCATTTATCTAGTATATTCTATAAAATTAAAGCTAGAAGCTGATTGGTTGCTATGACAAACATTCTACAGCAGAAAAAAAAGAGGAGATGCAGGTGCACACTACAAGCACTAAGAATCCCGATGATCAAATATTTATAATAAACTCCAACAACTAACATGTTTTTTAAAGTAAGGTTCATAGTACATGTTTGGCCAAACATGTACTGAGGGGTCTATTTTTACTAAGCAGTGTTAGGGGAAGTGAAAAGTGAAGAGTGAAAAGTGATAAGGTGCCAGCCAATCAGCTCCCAACTGTCATTTTTCAAACACAGCCTGTGAGATGGTAGTTAGGAGCTGATTGGCTGGCACCTTATCAGTTTTCCTAACACTGCTTAGTAACTAGACCCCTAAGAACCTTACTTAAAAAAACATGTTAATTGTTGGAGTTTACCTTATATATAAAATTCATTGGTCTGTTTGTTTGTCTGCCCGTGTATGCATTCGGACACTCCACAGATTGGGATGAAACCAACGCAATGTGGTCCATTTGAATCCTGGACAGATTTTAGGGTGATTAGGGTCCCGGTCGGACCTCCTGTTGGTGTACGCTGGGCAGAACTTTGACCCGGGGACCCGGTTCTGTGACTTCCAGTAGTCGGATTTGGATGAAAACTTCAGAAGGGTGGCAATTGGTCTGGGATGCCTAACTTAATAACTTGAAAATTTAAACCCGGGCAACGCTGGGTACTTCAGCTAGTTATAAATATTTTGAACATCAGGATTCTTAGTGCTTAGTGTCAGAGCCGGATTTAGACCTCAGGGGGCCCTAGGCAAGATACCGGGTTGGGGCCCCCCTTATTAAAACAATCCTGTGCATAAATAACAGTAGGTGTTGCTGGAGCAAGATACACACATATTATATACACACACGTAATTTTTTATATATAACAAACCGAATACTCGGCACTAGCACCTATCAATACATTATTAGGAGGTGCCTTCCCAATAATAAATATCCAGATACGCAGCAGTAATGGGCGGCACTCAATTAATAGCTAAAAAAAAAGGACACGGACACACCGTGAATCCAGTCAACGTTTCAATTCTTTTCAAATAATTTTCATCAGGACATACAATACAAAAATGCATAAACACTTACCTAAATACCCTCCACCCAAGACACCAAACGTGAAGTGCTGAATGGACCTCGCTCACTGACGCTCGGCAACGCCGTTCGGCATGCAGTCGCGGCGGGGCCGACGTCATCAGTGGTAGTCCCGTTGCTAGGTGATCAAGAAATAACAAAGATTACACCAACATCACACAGTGGCTCATGCAAATTAAAGGAAACGCAAGCAGTAAAGATATTGAAAGTAGAAGTGATCAGGCAGGAGGACCCAATATCGAGCATATTAAACAATTATAATAATGGAAAAAATTACTAATTAGAGGCTTGTAATCTACAACATCAATGCATCATTCATAATAATTAAGCATAAAAGGAGCCAATTAGAATCAAAATCACATTAAGAAAATATAAATATCACCCTGTATTCTCACGACTAAATGAAACAATTCAGCAAGCATTGTTCATTAAGTCCTTTGGGATTAAATGTTTCCAACCTGTGGATCCAGCGTGCTTCTCTCTGCAAAAGTAATCTAGATCTATCACCTCCTCGATGATGTTCAGGGATATGGTCGATCATTTTATACCTGAGAGATCCTCATATCCTCATATCAAATTTACCTATGATATTAGTGATACATCAGTTCACTTTTTGGAAGCAATCCCATTTTTTAACAAAAGAAACGGGTAACTATCGATGCCTTAATTGCACAACATGTAGTTTCTTGGAAACTGGAGACTCGTTCCCTCATCCATTGACTGGAAAAAAGATACGGATAAATCACGTATTGACTTGTACAACTAGATTCGTGATTTATTGTATACGTTGTCCTTGTGGGCTCCTTTATATTGGTAAGACGAATCGACAGTTCAAGGAGCGAATGGTGCTCCATAGGAGTGCCATCCGATTAGCAATTGAGGGCAGGGCATCAGATCAACCGGTTGCCAAGCACTTCAGGGATGCTAGGCACAGTCTTAGTTCTCTCAGGTATAAAATGATCGACCATATCCCTGAACATCATCGAGGAGGTGATAGATCTAGATTACTTTTGCAGAGAGAAGCACGCTGGATCCACAGGTTGGAAACATTGAATCCCAAAGGACTTAGGGCCTGATTCAGAGCCGCTCGTAAGCGGCCGCTCGTTCGCTCCGAGCGATGTTTGCCCAACTGCGCATGCGTACGGATCGTAATACGCATGTGCGAACCAGTCAGTACGGACGAAAATCGTTTGTTCGCTAAATAGCGAATGCCTGCTAATATGAGTGACAGGAGGAGGCGTATGTGGGAGGTAACAGGGGAAGGTGCTTGAAAACGGGGAGTGGAGATCAGAACGCAGGCGTGTTTAAAGGTCAAAACGGGCGTTTTATGGGTGTGCATAATTAATACAGCAGCGTCATTGACCACGTCACTGGGTTATTTTATAGCCAGAACTGCTCGCAAATTTGTGGTAGCAAAAACCAACCACAAGAATAACGAGCAGTTCATACGCTGGTCGATGTACTCGATTAATCTAATAAATAGCGGACATGCAAGTTTGGTTCCCTCGTTCAGACATAGAGGCGTGAACAGACCGCAAAGAGTGAACGGTTCAGTTGAATAGCCACCCCTTTTTTCTGGACGAGCGAGCGCTAATTGCGTCCAGCTCTGAATCAGGGCCTTAATGAACAATGCTTGCTGAATTGTTTCATTTAGTCGTGAGAATACAGGGTGATATTTATATTTTCTTAATGTGATTTTGATTCTGATTGGCTCCTTTTATGCTTAATTATTATGAATGATGCATTGATGTTGCAGATTACAAGCCTCTAATTATTGTAATTTTTTCCATTATTATAATTGTTTAATATGCTCGATATTGGGTCCTCCTGCCTGATCACTTCTACTTTCAATATCTTTACTGCTTGCGTTTCCTTTAATTTGCATGAGCCACTGTGTGATGTTGGTGTAATCTTTGTTATTTCTTGATCACCTAGCAACGGGACTCCCACTGATGACGTCGGCCCCGCCGCGACTGCATGCCGAACGGCGCTGCCGAGCGTCAGTGAGCGAGGTCCATTCAGCACTTCACGTTTAGTGACTTGGGTGGAGGGTATTTAGGTAAGTGTTTATGCATTTTTGTATTGTATGTCCTGATGAAAATTCTTTGAAAAGAATTGAAACGTTGACTGGATTCACGGTGTGTCCGTGTCGTTTTTGATCTATTAATTGAATGCCGCCCGTTGCTGCTGCGTATCTGGATTTATATATATATATATATATATATATATATATATATATATATATATATATATATAATGATGTGTATATCTTGCTCCGGTGACAACTACTGTAATATATGTACAGTTATAATGAGAGAGAGAGAGATTTAACACTATCAGGGGTATTCAATATGGGAGCGATAACATCGTTTTTGCGTTAATATCGCACTTTTGACGTCATTATCGCAGGTTTGACTTTTACACCGTATTCAATTTCAAAGACTTATCGCAGTTTTGAAAAGTCTGTGACAAAAAACGGGGATAACTTTTCACCATTGAATAGGTGTCGAAAAAAAGTGCAGAATTGGGGTTTAGGGGTGGAGGCTTTAAAAAAATAGCCTGCACCCCAGGGAATGACATTTAAAAAAGAACTGTGTCAAAAAAAGTTTAAAAAAAAATTAGGGACACCCCAAAAAATGAATTTAAAAATTGGGGTGGGAAAATATTGATTAACAATAGGGAAATAGGTTCAGGGCTATTCTCCAAGTATGCGGCAGATGTTTTCTAGAATAGAATTATAGCGGCAGGTGCACAAATGCAGAATTTTTAAAAACTTACTTTAGGGACACCAAAATATGCTAGTACCCATTTTCATGTACCCCAAATTTGATGGGACCACTTAAAAAAACGAAAAAAATAACCTAAGTGCTCTTCTGCATCACTTATTCAATGTCGGGAAAAAAACACCTGCTGCGGCTATTTAAATCCCCGACTTTCAATTAAAGGCTAAAACGGGGGTACCCATAGTGTTCCCCCATGTTTTTACAACTTTAGGGGGTCTTACAATTATTTTAAGGAAAAATTCGTAACTTTACGCAAATCCAACTTCGGAGTTTCCCGTTTTCGTTAATTTTATATTGAATACGGGGATAAGCGGGAGCGCGCACCATACCTTAACGCAGAAAAAAACTCTGATATGAAACGTTAACTTCGACAGTGAAGTTAACGTTTCATATTGAATACCCCTCTATAAGTAAGAACATTTTTTTTTCAGTTAAACTTAAACTGCCATCTCTGACTGTGCTGGGTCATGTTGCTGCCTTTGATGTCATTGGTCTTATCCAGTGCAATCCTCCCGTTTACCTCACTTGGGGGGTGGAATGATGCAGGGCAGTGGAAGTCTCCCATGAGGTTCCGACGTCACAGGGGAGGTAGTGTTTAACTGCATGGGCCGGGGATTGTTCGCCGGAGGCTGGCTACACTGGGGAGGAGGCGCTGCAACGGAGGGGGCTGTCCAGGGGAGATAAACCGGTGGACTGGAGCAGAGGGACTCACTGTGACCGCAGGGGCTGTTGGGAGTGGGCTGACAAGATGCTGCGGGGAGGAGGGCCTGGCTACACTGCGGGCGGGAGGAGGGGGGCTTGGGAGGAGACTGGTTGCAGGGCCGGTTCTAGACATTGCAGAGCTCAGGGCGAAAGTCCGCAGTGGCGCCCCCCCCACCAAAAAAAATAATACATTATCCTCAATTCAGGTTACGCCACTCAGTAGTCCCTTATTCATGTTATGACGTACAGTGGTGCCCCTTTTACACAATGCCCAAATTAGTGCCCCTTATACACAAGGCCCACAGTAGCAGTGCCCCTAATACAATGCCCACGGTAGTAGTGCCACTTATACAATGCCCACAGCAGTGGTGCCCCTTACACAATGGCCCAACAAGTGGTGCCCCCCATACAGTGCCCTCATTAGTAGTTCCAGCAGCGGTAATGCCCCCAGTAGTAGTGCCCCCATTGGCAATGTTCCTTATAGTAGTGCCCACAGTAGTAATGCCTCTATAATAGTGCCCACAGTTGTAATGCCCACATTAGTAGTGCCCCCTATAGTAATGCCCACAGTAGTAATGCCTCTATAATAGTGCCCACAGTTTTAATGCCCACATTAGTAGTGCCCCCAGTAGTAATGCCCCCTATAGTAATGCCCACAGTAGTAATGCCTCTATAATAGTGCCCACAGTTGTAATGCCCACATTAGTAGTGCCCCCAGTAGTAATGCCCCCTATAGTAGTGCCCCCAGTAGTAATGCCCCCTATAGTAGTGCCCACATTAAGAATGCCCACTATAGTAGTGTCCAAAGTAGTAATGCCCACAGTTGTAATGCCCCATTAGTAGTGTCCACTGTAGTAATGCCCCCTATTGTAGTGCCTCCAGCAGTAATGACCCCTATATTAATGCCACCATTTGTAGTGGCCACTGTTGTAATGCCCCCATTAGTAATGCCCCCCTATAGTTGTGCCCCTAGTAGTAATGCCCACCTATAGCCATGCCCCCAGTAGTAATGCCCCCTATAGAAATCCCCCCTATAGCCATTAGCCATGCCCCCAGTGCTGGTGCTTCTGAAAAAAACAAAAAAACAAACACAATACTTACCTTAAGCCCCGCTCCTCCGTCCACTGCCGTCCGGTCTGACCGCGGGTGCCTCCCATAGTGCTCTCTGCCGGAAGCCGGAGCTCAGGAGTGAGCTCCGTCTTTCGGCTGCCGCTGCAGGGTGGGAGCCGGGTGCCCGCTGATAACAAATATCAGCGGGCGTCCGGCAAATGAAGCCTACCTGCGGTCAGGGGTGTATCTAGGGATCCAAGCGCTCCTGGCCCCCCCCCTATGCAGTGCCCCCAGTAGTAACCCTCCAGTAGCAATCCCCCTATGCTGCATTGCCCCCATTAGTAGCCCCCCCTATACAGTGCCCCCAGTAGTAGTCCCCCCTATACAGTGCTACCAGTAGTGGCCACCCACTAAATTACCCCCAGTAGTGGCCACCCCCCTAAATTACCTCCAGTAGTGGCCACCCCTAAACAGTGCCCCCAGTAGTGGCAACCCCTATACAGTGCCCCCAGTAGTGGCCACCCCTATACAGTCCCCCCAGTAGTGGCCACCCCCCTAAATTGTCCCCAGTAGTGACCACCCATATACAGAGCCCCCAGTAGCAGGCACCCCCCCCATAAAGTGCCCCAGTAGCGGCCACCCCCTATTTCAGTGCCCCCAGTAGTGGCCAACCCTATAGAGTGCCCCTAGTAGTGGCCACCCCCCTAAATTGTCCCCAGTAGTGGCCACCCATATACAGAGCCCACCCAGTAGCAGGCACCCCCCCATAAAGTGCCCCCAGTAGCGGCCACCCATTATTTCAGTGCCCCCAGTAGTGGCCACCCCTATAGAGTGCTCCCAGTAGTGGCCACCCCCCTAAATTGACCCCAGTAGTGGCCTCCCTATAGAGTGCCCCCAGTAGTGGCCACCCGTATACAGAGCCCCATGTAGTGGGCACCACCCCATAAATTTCCCCCAGTAACGGCCACCCCTATTTCAGTGTCTCCCCCCTACACACACAAAGAAAAAAAAAAAACGTACCTGATCCTCGCTCCTGGCGCGACCGCCGCTGTCCGCTCAGTCCCGCCAGCTCTTCTCCTGCATGGGAGAGACATCATTCGTCATGACGTCTCTCCCATCGCATGCTGCAGAGGGAGCCGGAAGACGGAGCTCATTAGTGAGCTCCAGCCGGCTCCCTCCGCGGACGATGCAGCAGCAAATGAGAGCCTGTCTGACTCTCATTAGCTGGCTGCTATTACAAACACACAGCCGCCGCTGGCGGCAGCGTGTTTTTAAACTGCTCTCACTGCGGTCTGCCCTACACTTGTCGGGCCGAGGGACTTGTCCACCCCTTGGCTACTGGTGGCACTGCCGGGTGGCGCCCCCCCTTTGGTCGGCGCCCCTGGCGAGTGCCATCCTGGACCCCTGCCTGCGGTGGCTAGCGGGGGGACCGTATAGTTTTTTTCTTGTCTGGGATTTTTTTTTCTCTTCCTCCTGGGGACTCAGTGGCGCCCTCTAGGGGCCGGCGCTCCGGGCGACGACCCTGTTAGCCTGCCCCTAGAACCGCCACTGACTGGCTGAACTCACTTTTGCAGGGTTGATTGGAAGTGAGGAGCAGGAAGTGGACTGGAGCCACACTGCAGTGATGACAGTGAGTCCTCCTCCCCTCGCATAGCAGAGGCAAGGCACCAACCATGTCACAGCTATACTGCCTGTGCTGTGCGTGTGTTATCTCCCCGCCGATGTCAGCAGTTCAAGCACAGCGCTGGATTTCAGGAGGGCTGGGCCACGGGCCCCTTAGGACTCGACGGGCTCTAGGCGGGCGCCTCTGTTGCCTAATGGTAAATCCGGACCTGCTTAGTGTGCATCTGCATCTCCCCATTTTTTTCTGTTCTAGAACTACAGTTCCCAAGCACGGTTGCACCTCTTATTATGTTTAAGATTAGGATGTGCAGCCCAGCCCCCCTTTAATCTGCTATAAGAAACGTCTCTACTCGTCCTCTTTAGAAGGTGTGTTAAATATGGCAAAAGTGGCCACATGCCACCTGCATATACAAAACCAGATACACACTGTACACAGGCATTTCGTATTTGCTTTACTTGCACTTGAGATACATATTAAAAACATTTATTTTATTTCACTTAATGTGCGCACATGGTTAGACAACAGTAGCTAAAAAATTCCCAGTATACTCGTACCATAAAAGGAACACACACAAATACATACACCATCAGTAGGAAAGACATCATGCTATACTGTTAGCTCTGCGAATAACAACGTCTCAACACATTAATGCTGGGCCACTCTGGCAGGTTACATCTAGAACACAAGTCCTTGATGCGGTCTCATTACGGGCAGTGGCCTTACGTTACCTTTACAGGAGAATGAAGCTCAATCATTTCCAAGCCACAAATTACTATAGAAAGTTCCGATTAAAGGATCGAGATAAACTCTATCTAAGGTTTTCACAGGGCACAGTACCACAGACAGATAATATATCCCCGGGATTTACTGCCGAATTATGCTCTGGTTATAAATCCAAGCAGATCACTCATTGTATATCCTCATGAAACAGGCTATATAACATTTGCTAAATGACAGGGCCACAATTATTGCCTTTGCCTGTGGATAAAGAAAAGTGCCATTGCTATTGTATGGCTAGAATTGAGCAAACATTTAATGTTGTGTTAATCACCAATAATCATGCAAATGACACAACAGCTTTCATTCAGGGACTTATGCAGAGACAGATAAGACTAATTACCAATGCCTGTGTGCATAGTCACAACATTCTCTGGCTGCCTATTGCATCCGTCAGCCTTCCAGCTGAATCCAAACACAGAAGTCGAAGTCTAACCAAAAACGTCCTGCACAATATCCTTTACATTCCAAAGCATTAATGTAAAGAGTTTGATACCTGACAAGGGCCGTTGTGGAGTTTATTTGGTCTCCCCGTGCTTGTGAGTTTCCTCCAGTTTCCTTTCCCAACGCTGCCCTAAGTGCATATCCAACAGGGAGCAAATTTTCCAAAAACCTTGTGCCACAGGGTTTTTCCGGAAGGTAAAAGATTTTTTATTTTCTTGGGAGGGTGCAATTTTTTTTGCGCACCTTCAGAGCAAGTAAAATTTTTCTTAAAATCAATATTTTTAAGAGAAATGGTTAGAACACCTAAGTCGCCCCCCCCCCACCAAACGACTAATTAAGCAAATGGAAGTTTCCAATGACTAATTAAGCAAATGGAAGTTTCCAATTAGCTTAATTAGTCCAATAATTACTTTAGATTACCCCCAAAATCAACTTTTTTATTAATTGCTGCATCCCAAATTTAATTAAAGCAATTATTTACATTTTCTTTTCTCATTTATTGGCCTAAAATTACCCACAAATCACCTTTTTTTTCCTGTTTTTTGGATAATTTTTTGGGGATTTTTCGCTTCAATCTAAAACAGAAAAATTATTTTTATTATTTTTTTTACATTGTCATTTTTTTTGTTTTTATTGACCTAAAATTACCCCAAAATGACTTTTTTTCTAATTTCTTTTCCTTTTTTGTTTTACTTGTATGAAATTAAACGGAAAAACTTTTAACATTTCTTTTATTATATTTTTTTTTTCGGGGGGGGGGGGGGGGGGGGAGTTGACAGGCTGACCCCCATTTTTTTTCTAATTTTCACACAGGAATATTTTTTAAAATAAATTTGTACCAGATTATTTTAAACTGGATAGCGCTGGTTTCAGGTGTGTGCATACCCGCAGTAATCCAAAATTGGTCATGAGGTCTGCATAATTTATTTCAGGCAAAACCTTGTGGCCAATTGCTTTGTGTATGAATGCTGGCAGACGGGATCCCGGTGGTCAGAATCCCAATGCCGGGATCCCGACAGGGTTCACATATCAACACTTGTTGGTTGGTATGCTAACTCTCCCCCTCTCCCTACCCTAACCTTCCCTTTTGGTGCCTAACCCTAACCTCCCCCCTTAGTGCCTGAACCTTACCTCCCCCTCCCCGCACCCTAAACCTAACCATCCCCCCTTGGTGCCTAATCCTCACCCTCCTGCTAGTGCCTAACCCTGCACCCTAAACCTAACCCTCCCCTAACCCCCGATACGTACCTTTGGGATGCCGGCGGTTGGGATTCTATTATGCAAGCTCTGAAAACTCCCTGGTATTTATCCAACCCACACAAAGGGGTTCCAGCAGTCACACCTGAGAGTGATTTGGTGGTGTCACAATTGTTCTCTACCGCCTAAAGAATAGTCACAGTTTTCCAGATAGTCTACAAAGACTTATGTCTGGTGACCTTCAGATCAATGTGAGTGATTGGATGCTTATAAAGCTGGTTCTCATTGACTATAAAGTAGGTCTATGAGGAATTTTAGGAATATTAGAATATTATCGTCAAGGAGTAAGTCACTAGCCATGAGGTTCCCACAATACAGTTAAAAACGTCAATCCCTATAGAAACTGCTGACTGTTCTCCAAGGTCCTCCGGTCCTATCACAATAGAGACCCCACCTTTGCTGGTTATCATTTCCTCCAGCCATCACTAATATATCTCTGGCTCAAAGTGGTGAAGTGTCTAATCAACCCATCGACCTGGGAATGCCTTGTTTGTCTTACGGTGCATCCTCTTCAATTGTCTGTGGGCCAGATCTATTCTTTGTCAGAGACAGAACGCAAGCTGCAGAATCAAAGTATTCCAGAGGTATAAGAGAGGAACTGGAGAAATGCTTCATAAGCATTCACTATCCCCAGCAGGAATACCTGTTTCCTTATCCTGTTACAGTGTTACTGCATTGACTAATGAGACCTGGACCGAATTACAGTTATAATCTCAAACCTATGATTCCGCAACTGTTTGAACACCTGCAGTCTGCTATAATATTTACCAAGCTCAACCTTCAATGGCCTTACAATCGGGAGAGGCGATGATTTGGACCAGACGAGGACATTTTGAATAATGTCCCATCTACAGTTCAGCAATTATGTTTTCCACTGCTCCCTAGATCAATCTGTGGTCATTTATCTGGATGACATTATGAAATTGTCACAATACATTCAAGACCGTAGAAAACAGTCTGGCTGACTAGACAACACAATTTAATTAATTACATTTATATCAAGTGTATTTTAGATTTATAGGTACTTTGTTATCTTTGATAGACTTAAGCTGGGTATACACCTGTACAATCGTCGGGCTGTTGTTTAGTTTCCCGTCCTGTTCATGCAATATCTGAATAGTGTGTACGCACCCTTGATCAGGTTTTCGCAGAAGAAAATTGGTCGCATTGGAAGATCAGGTTTTATATGCAGTTTCATTTTCATCTGATTCGATGGTACAATATTGGACAAAAAAGGGTAATGTGTATACACTGCCGACCGTTCTGTCCAATGATTCCGCTAATACTCCTCCAGCAGCAGTGCCACCTTTGTATCTTTTAGCACATATTTTAGACAGATGGGAATTGAAGATCACAAGTTAGATTGTATAGGTGTGTACGCACTTATCAGCACTATGACCGGAACTTCTGAACGTAAGTGAATTCAAAAGTAAAATTGCATCGAAAGTGTGATTGCGCAGGTGTGTGCCCAGCTTTACAGATGGATCCATATAGGATGAATCCATACCAAGAACTGACTGTTGTTTAAACATAAATAAAATAATCTGTTTATTGCCTGTGAATAAATCCATTTAATTTCAAAGTATCAGAGTTGGAAAAGAGAGGGGTTTTTTTAAACAATTTTTTTTTCTTTAAACCATTTTTATTTAATTAACATATTAATGAAAAAAAAAAATTAACCCTGCTTAATATATTAATACTGTGAAACATTGCTATGTATTAAAAACCTTGATCAACCATGTTTTAATGCTTTGTAACACTAAATTATTAGGATTTTTTTTTTCTCATCAAAAGAGATCTCAGTAGGACTGGAGGTTTTGAAATCATGAATAAACATGAAGGAGATTAAACCATGAGGTGTTTCTCTGTGCGTTGCCTCTTTAATGTGTTGGGAGTTATTTACCCTTTAAGATTGAGAATGATAGTTGTGGTTTTCGCCTGTCATATAGGTTCATTAGGGGAGGTGTTTGTGGAGTCTAAAAGGTGGCCATACACTGTGAGATTCAAAAGTTGGTCAGATCAGTTGTACGATTTCCCTTAAAAATTCTTCCCTTCAGATACAGGACGATTGGAATGTAAAATGCAACTATTTCACATAAGACCATACGATTTGATCACATAATGTGTGTCAATTCGTACACAATCAGTTGAGATCTCTCAGCAAAACTATCTGATCTGCGATCCAACTAGACGACGGCGGGGACGCGCATCGGGGTCGCAGAAGACTCAAAATACAACTATTTTCATATGATTGGTCTGTCCAACCTGTAGAAACTGCTCAAATCGTGTGAAAAATCATCCCGTGTATGGCCAGCATTAGCCGAGGCAGATTTAGTACCTCTCTGATCTGGTTCACCCTCCCAATTTCTCTGTTGAGCGTGTGAATTTACTGTATTGGTTCAGCTAACTCAAATGAAGACCACAAGCAACAAGAATGTGGAATACCACCAGGTGGATTTCCTTATAATAGGCTTTTTTTTTTTTTTTTAAGACTTTTAGTTTAAACCAGCCAACCCTAAAAAGTATCATAGACTGCATTCAACATCAAGAGTAGCCTGGCATCCCGAGGATCGACATCACAGGAATTTTGTCTAGCTTTTTTTTACATGCCACCCAGAAGTATCCTGCTCTAGGTGTCTCACAGGAGTCGAACCGCACTTGTTACTGTGACAGCCACAATAACAGAGGTCCCTCCCATCAGAGATGTTGCCCCGATCGTTAAGAGGCAGGACACGGTTTGGATGGTGGAAACTTACGAGAGCGGGTAGACAGGGAGTTCAGAATGCAGTCACTGATACGTGTACAGGACCCTTCCCTCAGCCATTAACAAACAAACAAAAAAAAGACACAATCCGGCTGTAGATTATTTTCATACATGATAGTGCTTTTGCATCTCGATTATTATTGTTCTAAAGATCCAAGACCTCGGTATGCTCAGAACAAATGGGATAAGCCGACTGGAAATTTAAACACTTATTAAATTGTGCACATACAATGTATCGTAACAGAATTATTAATTTGCTGATCAGGCAGACTACTGTACAGCTTAATTTTTTTACATTACTTAATTAACCTGGTTCTCAGACTGTTAAAGGCTGACCCTTCACACTGACAGATTGGAGGATCAGCAGCTTCATCTCAAGCTCTGCAAATCATCCTTGCAGGAGGACCTGCTTTGGCAGCAGTAACTAGAAAAGGGTGGCTGCTGCTTAGGACCTGCCACGTCAGATATTTCTCAGCAATATCCAGGAGTGAGGACCCAGTCAAAATTGTTGTCCCAGATCCCATGGGAACGCCTACCGTCTGAAGCCGGCCCCACTGACATCACTAGTGATGTCAGTGGGAGTGATTTTGGCTCTGATAGAGCCAAAATTACTCCAGGGCTTGTGGCAGGGAGACCCTACCGCAGGGTCTCCGTCGCAAGTCCGATGGTCGCGATGGTCAAGACCATCGCGACCATCTTTTTGGACGCTCGTATATGTTGTGGGTGGTGACCCACAGCTATACGAGCGTCCAGGAGGACGCTCCATTTTAATGGAGGAGGGCCCTGATTCAGAGCGAGCGCTCTGGTCAGAGCGTCCGGCTCTGAATCAGGCCCAGATTTCCCTTCCAAGATGTAGATGTTGGAATTTAGGGGCATATTTAATAATGAGTAATACAGTTGTCATCACTCGTCAGTAATCTTAAATGGTGCTCCAACCAATCAGCTCTAACTGTCATGTGTTTGAAAAACGACAGGAGCTGATTGGTTGGAGCACCATTTATGATTTGTAACGAGTGATAACAAGAATTTCATTCATCATAATATGCCCTTTAACCATTTCCTTTAAAAAAATAAAATAATAATAATTCAGTTTTATATTTATTGATTTACGAATGAGATTCTTACAGAGTGCGGCCATCCTTTTGCCTGCATCATTGGCATCTACGCTAGCAGGAAGCCGGGAAGCTGGAACATGTGTATGTGTATTGGTTACATCTTATTAATTTACTACAGGGTAACCTCTGTGTTGCTATAGTGACTACAAACAATGCAGCATGAAAAGCACCCACTTGTTATCACTGACTGTCATTACGTAAGCTTATTAAGAATTAACAAGAAAAGCCTGCAGACCACACAGACTGAATTTACAGTAGAACAACAATCGAGTTTAAAGCGTGTCTACTGCCCTATAGTTACTCAATGGTGATATATTGTGTACTACACATGGGTCATTACAAGTAATAAATACTATTACATCAATATACATGTTCAGATCCCTTTAGTCCAATTAAAACGCACTTTAATCCAAGTTACATGTATGTGCAATGCATGACTTTCATTGAAACATAACTGATCAGGTAATGGAGTACTAGAAATAGCTTTTGTTTAGTTCTTTTCAGGGTTCATATTAAAGAGGGCAATTCAATTAGACGTGCAAAAAGCGAAAACGTAACTTCGGAGAAGTTTTCGCACAATTCGTGTTTTAAGTGCGATATTTTAGCATCTTTTGTCTGTGCGCGCTCCAATTTCTCGCACTATCCAATTACAAAAGACACGAAAACGCATTTGCCAGAAAACTGTTGTTGGGGTAATGTACAAGTAGGGTGTGGTGGGTTTCGAACTGGGGGCCTGATTCAGAGACGGACGCTCTGACCAGAGCGCTCACTCTGAAACAGGGCCCTCCTGCGTAAAAATGGAGCGGCCTCCTGGCCGCTGGCATAGCTGTGGGTGACCACCCACAGCTTATGCGAGCGGCCAAAATGATGGTCGCGATGGTCAAGACCATCGCGACTATCGGGCTTGCAACGAGACCCTGCGCAAGCCCAGCCCTAGTGATGTCAGTGGGGCCGGCTCCAGACGGAAGGCGTTCCCATGGGAACGCCTCCATCTGGGCAGCAACGCCCCCGGCATGCCCACCAAAGGGGGCGTGCTGCTAGTCACCATCGACAGCACGCCCCCTTTGGTGCGAGACCCATAGCGTCAGCTTGGCTGTCGCTATGCGGGTCTCGCACAAGCGCACGACAGAGCTCCCTCCATCGTGCGCATGTGCATTAGGGCACCATCGACCCGCTTGCGAGTGCTCAGCGCTCGCGAGCGGATCTGAATTAGGCCCTGAATGCGCAAAATAGCCCAAAGGACCTCCTAAATCTTAAATGGATATCACCTGGTCCATACAGGTACAAAAAAACAAATATAAGCAAAAAATGAGATACACAAACAGGCGCTTAGATATATACTTATAAGGTGAAATCAAAACAAACGTCCCTTTGGTTAGAGGTGTATCCTTGTGGACTTCTTTCTTAGTCTGAACGTGGAACAAACTAAAAAGGTACACATCCACTAAAAGACATCAAAACGACTGCACGATTATTACATTGTAATCGTGCAGTCGTTTGTCAGTCTGTGATGAGCCTGCACTGAACGATCAGTTGTTCAGTGCAGGCTCATCAATCATCCCCTAATATGCTCAACCTGACGTTATCTTCAGGTTGTCGAGCACGTTTGCCCGATGAAAGATGTCTAAACGACCAGCGGGAGTGTGCGCATCGTTCTTGGAGTAACCAGTGGAAAGTACAAGTGAATTTGGGGGAAATCTGTCTGTACCCCATAAAAAGGCTAACTGACATTTTAATTCAATTTAGAAATGTATTAGTGGCCCTAATAAAAGTATTTGGTGTTCTTAACTTGTGTCAAATGGCTGTTATATGCATATTTGCAAAAAGTGTGGAAAAATTATAAAAAGCTAATTTTTCTTGGACAAAATAAATGCTGCAGTTACATTAGGGGTACAAAAAAAAATGGGTGAAAGTATATTTTTGAGTAAAAAAAGTGCACTTTTAAAATGTTTTAACTAAATATACACCTGGTGCAGCCACCTGCAATGTTTAAAACACATGTCCCATCCATAGAGCCCAGCAAAATACCTCACCTAGTACTTTAAAAAAAAGTTCTACCACTTAAAATTTTTTCACCCCAAAAATGACATCTCATTATTGGAAAAATTAAGCTAATTTATCATTAGGAGGAATGTCCAAGGGGTTCTGAACCAAGGACCTCATTCAGACCCGCTAGCTAGGATGCGTTTGCTCGTAGCTGGCCGATTGTCGCTTTCTGTACGCATCGAAGGCACGAACCAGTGCGAGAGATCGGGAAGCGTTCACTCGCTGCACATAGACTGCCCAGCAGAGTGAGTGACAAGAGAAGCCGTTTGTGGGTGGTGACAGGGGCTGGCCATTAATAGCAGGGGAGTGGAGATGCGAACGCAGGTGTGCCTGATCGTCTCAACGCCGTTTCAGAGGAGTGCATAATTAAGAGGCAGCGTCATAGTACACGTCACCTGGATGATTTTTACACTCAAGTGATCGCAGTGCTTGCGGCAGGGTATAGTCAACCTCAAGCACTGCGTTCACTGCTGACGGTACCTGATGTATCGATGGTTGCATACACTTCCTGGAGATGACGTGCGCAAGTGGGCATCTTAACACAGACTAGTGGGCATCTACATACACAAAGCGATCACACGCCAAGACATAGTGGGCGTGCTTATGCCTTGCCGTGCGATCGCCTGCCAGGACTTCAACGCTTGTGGAGTAAACCAGATGTCTATGGCCAATCTGTCCCAAATCTCTAGCTCAGGAGTATTCAACATGTGGCCCTGTGGAACTATACATACCAGCACGACCTGCCATAGTTTAGTTAGGGCATGCTAAAACTGTGGCATACTGGGATGTGTAATTTCAAAGCAGCTTGAACTCGATGGCTGTATGTTGAACAACCCAGTATAGCTTATTCCACTTGCCTCCTGTAGGACACACAACAACGACAACAAAAAAACAACTCTACAAGATTTATTTGGCAATTTAACCACTGTCATCAGTCCAAGGCATACAAAAACAACAATAGGAGATTGTCAAACAAAAAAGAAGAATATAATCAATGAGTCAAAATCCACGATATTCAATTTAAGTGGAAAAAACGCTCACAAAGGCTCAAACAACTATACTTGAAAAAGGATTAAAATTTGCTCCGCAATCTAAAATAAATAAATTCAATTTATATATAGATGTTCACAAGTTCATTAGAAAATTGACCTTAAAGAAATATTTTTCCAGAGATGCATTAACAAGGACTCAAATAAATTACAACCAACAATTCAAACACACCGATTTCAAGCCACCATCAACCTTCAATCCCACGTTTTGTAACAGTTCTGAAATTGACACATTCCAAAAGCTGATTGAACAAGAAATAGACCAAATTCCAGAAAAATCAAAAATGAAATATAACATATCAAAAGAAGAAAAGAAAGTGCTAAAAGAGTTAAAGGAAGACAGCTCAATAGTCATCAAGTCATGGGACATGGGTGGAGGAGTGGTCATAATGAAAAAGGAAGATTACAAAATTGAAGCAGGCAGATTATTATCTGACACAAACACCTATGAGTTAATGAGGTCCGATCCAACTGAGAATTTCTCAAGAAAACTGGATGATTTTTTGGAAGAAGGTCTAGATATTGGTATAATAAACAAAAAAGAATATGAATTTATAAAAGAAAAGAACCCTAAGATCCCGACCTTCTACTTCTTACCAAAAGTGCATAAGGATATAAACCATCCACCAGGACGCCCCGATCATTTCAGGTATAGGATCAATTACAGCACATCTTTCCAAATACATAGATCATTTCCTTCAAGATTTGGTATCACAACAGAAGAGCTACCTGAAAGACACTATTAGCATTCTACAAACATTGGAGAACTTAACATGGAAAAAATAATATGTTCTATGTACAAGTGACGTAAAATCATTATATACCTGCATCCCACACGATCTAGGCTGTGATCATGCCCGACATTATCTTTCAACCTTGACTGAAATTTCAAACGAACAAATCAATTTTGTCATGGAAGGTATTGACTTCCTTTTAAAAAATAATTATGTTTGGTATGAAAACAAATTTTACCTTCAAAAATGTGGGATGGCGATGGGTACATCTTTTGCGCAGAGTTATGCAAATCTCTATGTATCAAAATGGGAAGATGAATGTATATGGAAGAACAATGTTTTTGCAAACAATATTATATGTTGGAAAAGATACATAGACGACATATTTTTTATTTGGGATGGTCCAGAGGAAGAATTGAAAAACTTCATATCCTACATCAATAACAACACTAAAAATCTGGAATTTACAACGATCACAGACAAAGAGATGGTAGTTTTTCTAGACCTGGAAATATACATTAAAAATTATCTTATACACACAAGAACACACATAAAATAAGTGAATGGCAATAACAGACTCCCCACTTCCAGCAACCATCATCAGAATTGGAAGAGAAATATTCCCTTTGGTCAGTTTAGACGAGTGCGACGGAATTGCACAGAAAATGAAGTCTATCAAATACAAAGTGAAGAGTTGAAAAGAAACTTCATGGAAAAAGGATATAACAGAATGGAGTTAGAGAAACAAATCCAGAAAGTAAACCGATTAGAGAGACAAGATCTAGTCCGGCATAAAACGAAGGTTAAAGACGACAGTCTGGAACCGCTTTTCATCACCCAATTCAACAGCAATTCACAACTCATAAAAAATATGATGGAAAAACACTGGCATATTCTGAAATTGGACAAAGATCTTAAAGTCTATTATCTCAGATAAACCAAAAATAATTTACAGAAAAGCAAAAAACATTAAACAAGAATTAATAAGCTTTTTATCACCAGAGAACAATACAAGTAAAAACAATAAAAATAAAGGTTATCATCACTGCCTTAACTGTAAAGCCTGTAAAAATCTGGACAAAGTGACCACTAAACCGAAAAAAGAATTCATATCAAATCAAACTGGAAAAATGTATCAGATAAAAGATTACATGTGACACGGATGGAGTTATCTATATGTTGGAATGCCCATGCGGGCTCCAATATATTGGTCAAACAAAAAGAAAACTGAAAATCAGATTATCTGAACACCTATACAATATTAAAAGGGGATTAACCACGCACAGTGTGTCAAACCATTTCTTAGAAGTACACAATAAAAGTCCAACAGGATTAAAGTTTTCAGCCATACAGAAAGTTAACCATAACTGGAGAGGTGGAGACTTAACAAAGAATTTGAAAATGAAAGAATCCGAATGGATATTTAATATGAAGACTTTACAGTCTTCTGGACTAAATATTGATTTTGAACTTAATGCTTTTTTATAACTTTTTAATGGAATACATTTTTAACATTACACACACATTGTATATTTTAGCTATCATGTTCTATTTTTCCTTTTCCTTTTTTCTAAACTTTTCTGATCCTATTTTTTCCTTTGACACACCTTTTTGATAACAAATGTCCATCTAAGATATAGATCCAAGATGGCCTTGTTACCGCTATTTTTAGTCACTTCCGGATTTGAACTTCCGTTTTTTAAGTGTAAACAATAAAGTTTTTCTCCTATAAAAGGAGCATTTTTTAGGATATCAAGCCATCCTTGATAAAGTGTGTCTATCGCATGAAACGCGTTGGAGGCTATCAGTGGAGACCACCAGGACATTCTGCACACCTAGCAGAACTCCCCGCATTTACACTGTCACCCGCGGCACCCACCAAGTACATCATCACCCAGCGCAAGGCTGGGCCGGTCACGCCGGGATAGAACGCCGGAAACAACCCACAGCTGTAAGCCGTGAGAGACGCTTTACCACCAGGAGGCAGCAGCGGGAAGGAGCGCGGGGAGCAACACCTCAGTACCATCGGCAGGGATCGCATCATCGCCGGGACAAGACCAACGGGACTTTACTGCCACTTCCATTTCAGGATAGAGGTAGGGAAAGTCAGTATGTGATCCCTTGTATACCTTTTTGGAACTTATTAGGTCTCCACTGAATTTATCTCAAAAGAGTTATAAAATCATCTATGGTGTTTGTCAAACTTTTTTCATTTCTTCTCTCTCCTTTTTCCCTCCTTGGTTTATTTATAATTTTATTGGTTTATCACATCAATAGCGCTCTTATTATTTGTTATCAAGACATTAATTTTATATAGAGCTGCTTTTCATTTAGCGCGGCTACGCTGTACCTGCTTTCAATACAAAATATTGCCCCTCTGCCTTACATCACTGCAATCCCCTTCATGTCAGGATTACTGGATGTGATTGAATAGTGTTCTACTATTGTATTTTAAATACTCTTCTTCCAGCAATGGTAATTTCTAAAGCCTAAAGCTAATAATGGACGGTTAGAACTGCACCTGGTGGAAATGTGATTATACTGTACACCAATATTGTAAAACAATGAGAAAACCTTAAAAGATATGTCCACAGAAAAAGTGAATTGCCATGAATAGCTATGAAAAGGTCTCTTCTCTCAGTATTATATAAACAGACGTCATTGGACATTTTATGGCAGATGCCATTCACACTGTAGAAAGGATAATATTACAGGTGGAGTCTCCCATATCCAAAATGCTTGGGACCAGGGGTATTTTGGATATCGGAATAGTCCTTATTTTTAATATTTGCATATCATAAAGAGATATCTTGGGAATGGGACCCAAATCTAAACATAGAATGCATTATACAGTATACACCTTATACACACAGCCTGAAGGTAATTTTATACAATCTTTTCAATCATTTTGTGTGTGACCATCGCCATGGGTTACGGCGATTCCTCAAAGTCACGTGTCATGACTGTGTGCATTCTGTGTGCTCATGGTACTAGGAGTAACAACCTGACCGTGATGCGTATTAAATTTATTATAGTTCCCTTAAAATATATATTTCTGGAACGTCTGCTTGCTATGAATTGGTACAGTATGTCAAAACTGGGTTGCATCAGCTACTCAGAACCAAGTGGCCAGGTGCTATCTAGTCTTTGAAGACAAAAGCTTCATGGAAATAGTGTTTGCTCGTCTCCCTAGGGGGCCCTTGTTCCAGACTGTGCACAGACAAACAGGCTGCTAGAGTCTAATTTTTATCACCTAAAGTTTATCAGCTGTCCTACAATAAAATGCTGTTTGAAGTCATGAAGATATATAACACGTAGGTTCTTGTAGCCGTGAATATTGTAGAATAAATCACAGCACCATGATAAGTGAGGTAAAAAATCCTTTATTTTGAGGCACAGGGCTCAAGGATTCTCTTACTATGTATAGGACTTTAGTTTTGTGAGACTGCTAATACCAGACTGTGATTTACTGGCATCCTGTCTCTGCTGTAGGTGTGGGACGCCCACCTACCAACTATTGCCCAGCCAACAATTATTTAGCATTACCCTCCTTGACACTATTACTATCTAGTTATACCCCTCCCCTACACTTCCCTCATACTTTATATACCGGCGGCACCAAGGATAGCGCTAGGATAGCATATGTAGATTTTTACAGGCGTAGACCTAAGTTCTTAGTTTATTTATATCCTATTAAGAGGAGGTGGGGATTTCCTCTTTAAATTTGGTTTTTCTGCTGCCAACCCGCAGCGAGCATTGTGTTACATTTAAAACTGTGGCATGCTGGGATGTGTAGTTCCACAGCAGCTTGAACTCGAAGGCTATATGTTGAACATCCCTGTATAGCTTATTTCGCCTGCCACAGCAGGACACACAACAACAACAAAAAACAATACAAGATTTGTTGGGCAATTTACCACTGTCATCAGTCCAAAGGCATACAAAATATTGACCACCTGCCTTACATCACTGCAATCCCTGTTATGTCAGGTATACTGGTTGTGATTGTGTAGTGTACTACTTTTGTATTTTAAATACTCTTCTTCCAGAAATGGTAACTTCTAAAGCCTAAAGCCAGTGTTCTCCCCAGGCTGTTTTCTGCGGGCGCATAGCCCGGCAGAAACAGCCCACCGCCGGCACTTCCCCCCGCCGCATTCCCGGTCACCCTCCGCCTCCTAGTGTGGAACGCTGGCCTCTGAAGCAACCATAGGCTAAAGAAGCCTCTGATCGCTTCAGAGGCAAGCGTTCCCAGGGATGCACTGCGCGGGTGACGTCAGGCAGCGGGAGTGGGAGCGCCGAGCATGTTCAGGTAAGTTCTGGGCTGGAGCTGGGACCAGCCTGGGGGCACTGCAAAAAGGGCCAGCCCGGGGGCACTGCAATAGGGGCCAGCCCGGGGGCACTGCAATAGGGGCCAGCCCAGGGGGCACTGCAATAGGGGCCAGCCCGGGGGCACTGCAATAGGGGCCAGCCCGGGGGCACTGCAATAGGGGCCAGCCCGGGGGCACTGCAATAGGGGCCAGCCCGGGGGCACTGCAAAAGGGGCCAGCCCGGGGGCACTGCAAAAGGGGCCAGCCCGGGGGCACTGCAAAAGGGGCCAGCCCGGGGGCACTGCAAAAGGCGCCAGCCTGGGGGCACTGCATAGAGGCACTACTTCAGCCTGGGGGCACTTCATAAGGGCAAAACATAACTACAGGGGGCAGTGCATAAAAGGGGAAAACTACAGGGGGCAATGTATAAAGGGGAAACTTATAGGGGGCACTGTATAAAGGGCACAAATACAGAGGGCACTGCATAATGGGCACTTTTGACTGAGAGCCAGTGGGGGAGCAGCCTGAGACCTGTCGGGCTGGAATGGTAAGGGAGGGCAGTGTTCTCCCCAGGCTGTTTTTTGCATATGCACCACCCGGCACTTTGGGAGCCTGCAAGTGGGGACAGTATCTGGGAACGGTATAAAAGGGACCAGATCCTACAGACTTTACAGCTTTTCATAATCAGACAACTGGGCCTTTAATAAGAGGAGAATTAATATATAAAATGTTATTTCAAGTTTAAATCATTAGAAGGTCAGGGTTTAAAACATTTTATTATTTGCGAAGGCCCCACCTGGCTACTTCTTGATACCACCCGGCTGGAAATGTTTTCTGGGGAGAACACTGATAAAGCTAATAATGGACGGTAAGACCTGCACCTGGTGGAAATGTCATTGTTCTGTACAGCAATATTGTAAAACAATGAGAAAACCTTAAAAGATATGTCCATAGAAATTGTGAATTGCCATTAGCTATGAAAAGGTCTCTTCTCTCAGCATTATATAAACAAACATCACTGGACATGTCATGGCAGCTGCTATTCACACTGTAGAAAGTATAAAATCACATGTTTAACACTTTTAGAGGACGGAATAGATGCACCTAAAAGATAATACTACTTTAATTTTTGTTTTTTATATGTGTGTAGGTGCATGTACATCCCAGATTCAATTAAAGAGAGGGTACATTTGCGCACGCCGAAGGCATGTGTGCGTCTGAAGAGGGGGCGTTGCCTCTTGCGGGGGGTGTGGCCTGTGGCATTTCCTCACTTATGAAGATGCTGGGCTGCCCCCAAGCACAGGAGCCATGAGCATACACATGGCATTTATGCTCCCCACTTAACCCTAGTGTTCCCACTAGGCTGTTTTAGTGGGGCACCGCGCCCTGCCCGATTTTAAAGGGGGAAAATGTGCCCTGCCATTTTTAGCGCCACTAGAACAGCCTGCCCTGTGCCTTCCCCACCCGTAGGCTGTAGTGTCCTGTACGTTGGAAAAGTTGCGGTCATCGATCACCGCCGGGTGAATAGATTCCGTGTGCATCTGCACGCCATCTATTCACCGTGAGGGGAGAGCTTGGGGGAAGCCCGGCACCTTCGTAGGTGCTGAGCACGCTTTCAACTGTGACGAATTGGGGGCATGTCACAATGACAAGCCCCCTACTTGCCCTGCTACGCCCCCTTTTCAGCACACGCACGGACTCCCTGCCCACCCCCTTAGCGCCCTGCCTGCAGTCTAGCGGGAACACTACATCCCTTTGAGTGTTCATCCACAACTACCCCCTTCCTCCCGTGGGAAACTGCGGCCCGCAGGACAGGGAGAGGCTCAGCTTCACAGCAGGAAGCAGGCACCGTGGGACCGCCGAGGTCAGCGTGTGATCAGCAGAGAGCCTCCATAATGACAGTGCCCTTGTCAGCACGTTAAAAATCGTGTGGGGCGCGGAACCCCGCTGAAACTGCCTAGCGGGGACGCTACATATCTGTCCATGTTCTTCCTCCACTCCTATAGACTTCCGTCGTTGCTCCAGTGCTCCGCAGAGCTTACGACTTGGATTGTGGAATGGGGACCACATCCGGGAAAAGCTCATGCTACTGCTGCATTTAATGGCTGGTACTGTATATGTGATGAATTACATGCACTGCACTTTTCCATGAGGCAGACAATGGGCCAACTATAATTGGGTGAGAGTTTAGAAAATGCGAGAGTTTAGCAATGACCTCTCACACTTTTTAAACTCCGCCAATGTAATAGAGTCCGAGAACACGCCAAGTCGGATGTGTTTAGATTCAAACTCTCATCCAGATGTTTTACCATTTTGAAGATGTGAGAGCTTACTCACTTACTTATTACATTTGGCCCCTATAGTTTGTTACGTGCCAATTATGCCCTTTTCATGGGCTGGCTACACTTTCTCTTTGGAAACGCCACTCTAGAAATCCTAAATTTGCCCCCGTTAGGGGCATCCTCTTTCATCAGAGGGCACATAGCCAATTCCACTCTTACACCAGCTCTGAGCTGGCGGAGGATCAGGTCTTGTTCTATTCGTTAATGGGACACTTCTTGAGCCTACCAGTTGGAGACGCATCTATTAGTAGCAACTAATCACAGTTCAAGAGCAAATGAGTCAAAAAGACCTTAGAGAAAGGTCCTTTTAAAAAATGTTTCACTGCAGCATAAGTGTCAAAATTTAAAAGGCAAAGGCGGGTGAGCCGATTCGCTACCAATTTAATCGACCCCAAAGACTTAGATCAAACACCTAAATAGCTATTCGGTAAATGTAACAAAATGATATACGCTGCATTTAGTGGCATTAATATTCCTAATGGGTAGCAGAAGGTTTGTAAAGCGAGTGAACCACGCTGGGGGAAGGCAGGAAACAAAGCCATGGAAAAATCCACGGATATAATTAGTGTTAATTTGCGCCTCAAGCTCACCGTCCGTCTCACACACACATCAACGTAAAATCAAATGATACATCCGGCCATTCAGCTCTTAATTGTGATGAAGATGGAATTTCAAGTGTTTGTAAAAGAAACTATCATCAGCCCCTAGATTAGCATTGTGAGGAACGAGCTCTCACCCGAGCTAAATAATTCAGGTGACTCTAAACTAAAAACAGCAGGTGAGTGGTGCCGAGATGGGAGAAACACACACAACTCAACACACGCCTGCAACACGGCAAATCAAAATAAGTTCTATGGACAATGGAAAAGTATAAAAGTAATAAAATGTGGATGCACTGCGCTATGATTTTTACATAAACCAAACAACGATCAGTTTATATACACAGCTAAAATATCATATCAAACAAACAGGCTAAATAGCCAGCTCTTACTGGTGTGCCCTCATACGCTGTTGCTGAAGTCGCTGCAAATAGCCCCTCTCTGCGCTGGCGAATCGGCTGCACCGAGCGTCTTTCTCGCTCAAAATGTGCGTCTAATTCGCATACATATACAAAACTGGCAGCGACAAACTGCTGTGCTACAGCGCACTGATCAATTTGATGTGCGACATTGGTATGCAGTCGGGAAGCCAGCGGACCTAATCCCGACAGCTGGCTTCCCGACTGTCATAACCCGGCAAGGGTCTAAAGACAGGCGTCGATATACCGACGCCTGTCATTAGACATACGCCGAGAGCCCGATACCCGGCACCCCGATCGAAAGGACGCAGGGCGCAGAGCATGGATAGCCGCGGGGGGGGGAGTTAGGGATCCCGGGGGGTACTTAGGGCTAGACACCCCCCCCCCCCGGGAGGTTAGGTTTAGGCTCAGATGGGGGGGGTTTGGCGTTAGGCTCCTCCCCGGGGGACTTAGGGTTAGGCGTGCAGGGAAGGAGGTTAGGGTTAGGCACAGGGGGGGGGAGGTTAGGGTTAGGCACCCCTAAGGGAGGGTTAGGGGGTAGAAATAGGTTAGTATATACTTACCTTTGACGATCGGCATTTCCTCCTCTGCTGGGATGCCGCTGTCGGGATTCCAACCGCCGGGCATGGATCTGGAGGTATATCATGCCGATTCCGCGACATTTGTACATCTTTGTGCAAGGGAGTCTGAATCAGTGTAAGAAGTGCTACGATGCAGCGATCGCAGCTGTTTTCGCACGTCAAGTTACGTGGTGCTTCATCTGTGGCTTTATAAGAGTTTTAAATAAATTCCTGTGTGGTTAAAGTTGTAGCCCGGCATCTCTGCTATGCTTTGAGTGGTGTTACCCTGCGTCTGCGAATAAGATGCAACATTCAAAGAAAAATAATTTACACTGCACCTCTCAATGTGCTGCACCGGGTGTCTGGTGCTGTACGCCTGTGTAGACGGTAGGTGTATGAGGACACACCTGTACACCTAGCATTTCCCATTTCATGCTGACGTCCCTAATGACGTTTGTTTACTGCCAAACTTGGTATTTACATATGTATTTAATGTAGTGATTGAGTACATTTTGGTGTGCCCCCAGGTGCACAGTGCCGGACCCTTACTCCTCTATCTAGGTATGATCATCCGTGTTATTCCATTGGCTCCATCTACCGTGAAATATTCTATGTATAAATTGTGTTGGCGGTGTTTCAACCTTAATTTTAGTTGTCCCAGCAAAAAAGTAATGAGACTGCCTCTGTTTTTCTGTCCCATAGGTAGACGTGGCCACGCTATGCTGGTTATTGTGAAGCTCATACATCGATGTGTCTGAACCTGCGGTTGGACTGCAGTAGTCCTCTTTGTTTGGTCACAGCGAGTGGAAGATCTTCGTACGTTTCGTCATGGCGGATGAGGACAATATGTCTGTGAGATTACGTCAGAGATGTGTGATTGAATTTTGTGTTAAACTTGGAAAAAGTGGAAATGAAACTCATGAAATGTTACGGCAAGCAGACGGTGGAGTAATAATTAGCCCGGCTGCAGTATTTCGGTGGTGGAAGCACTTCAAAGAGGATAATACGCGAGTGACTGATGAAGCACGTTCTGGGAGACCATCCACCACGGTTACAGATGTCAATATTTCCAAAGCTGCAGAGATATTGCAAAATGGCACAAGGATAACTTTACGCGAACTTTCGGCTTCACTTGTCACCTCATTCAAACGGGTTCAGCATATTGTGACAAAGGAACTGAAAATGCATCAGGTGGGCAGCCAGAAATCTCACAGAAGAACAGATGCAACGACGTGTTGAATCTTGCAAGTACGCAGGTCGAATGTCGGAGAGGACACCCGATTTCCTGATATCGATTGTGACGAATGGTGGATTCGACATTATGATCCGGAATACAAACAACAGTCCAGTGCATGGAAACACGCAAATTACAATTGTAAAGCGCAACGGAATATGCTGCGCTATATAAGAAACTGTTAATAATAAATAAATTTGCCTCTGCCTAAATATTTGTGTGATTCCTTCAAAAAAGTCCTTCTTCTGCTGTTCTGTGATGCTCACGGTATGATTCTACAGCACTGGGTTGCCTGTGGACAGACAATTAATGGTGACTACTATGCAAACGTCCTGAAAAACCATTGGAAGAAAAGATGGTGGTTTTTGCTCCAAAACAATGCCCGACTACATGTTGCTGCTGTTTCATTGGCAGCACTGACTGAAATTAATGGGACAGCACTGGCACACCCTCCATATACTTATTGACTTCTGGGCATTCCCAACCCTCAAAAGATGATTAAGTGAAAAATGCCACAGCTGCAACACTAAAAGTTATGTCACAGAACCGTCCACTGCACGTGTTTAAATCGTTGTTGAAATGCTGCTGCTGAAAAAAAAAAATGTATTGAATGTGAAGGACGCTACTTTGAAAAAAGAAAGATGTTCAGATCCTGTGGAATCATCTGATTCTGAATTAAAAAAAATAAAAATCAGTCTGATTATTTTTCAGCCTCGTACATTGGTCCTCTTGCTTAGCTGGCCTCCTACAATCATTACCCCCTTTTCAAAATCTCTCTGGAACGGAGCTCAGTATGGCTGCCAGTCACACGCACACACAGCTTTCAGCAGCTCATGGACAGACAGAGGAGGGATCAGGAGGGGAAGGTTTTACAGTGCATAGAGTCCAGACATGCGTTTCACAGCACCGCTGCACATTACATGGTATAACCTATGTCTGGGAAACAACACTGTGCACAACTGTCAGTAATGGCAGCCAAAAGACCAAAGGGAAAAAGGTAATTAACAAGATCCCACTATGGTTTACAAAGAAGAGAAAAAAAGAAAAACTCTCGGAACTACAGCTTTCAATCATACTTGCCTACTCTCCGGTAACGTGGAAGAGTGGGTAATTCTCCCGGTGGCCCCCGGCAGCAGCCCACTTCCAGGGTGAAATGGTCTGCGTGGGCGACCGATGACGTAATTAGAGCTGAATTGTATCATCAAGGCCCGGATCTCCACTTTACAATGCCAGTGATTGCGCCAATGTATAGCAGGATCCCATACCACATCGCCCACTTTTCCTCTCCACGTCCCCCCACCCCCTTTACATTGCCAACCTGGCTTATAATATGTGGACAAAGCAAAGCGTTTTTAAAAGTTAAAAACTCAAGAGCAGGTTACAAAAATGAATGACCTTTTGGTACATGCGCTGTTTTAAGCATATAAAAGGATCATACACTACATGGAATCCGGGCTTATTACATAAAGGCCATTCACCTCTAGGCCCTATGGGGAGGAGTTCTGGGTATATTTGAACTTATGATACTTTTGCAAGTCCAGCTGCTGCTTTAGTCCCCTGCGAGGCTGCGTCTCGAGTGGCAGCAGGTACTGTACACAGCCCATTCAGACCTGCTTTAATCAGGAGAGTGCTTCATCCCTTCAATTGTACAGATAAGAGGTTCTGTTTCATTATTCATGTATGTTTTTACACCCTCTGCAATAATAAACTTGGTTTGCAGGATTAGGCCATGCTGCTTTCCTTATGTATATTCTACAGCAATACGCACAGTCGCTGTGACACACTCCGGGGAGGGTTCCAGGTGTCTGTGCTTCAACCACCACTACAAGGAGTCTTACAGCATTTCCAGATAAGCCAATTCATTTGTATAATTGGTATGTGAGGACTCAATTATTCTGTGTCCAGCACAGTCACATTTAATTACTTAACCATATGGAAGTCCTCCATCTCACTGTTCTACGCATATGCCATGATGAAAAGAGAGAACCCTATCTTCTCCAACTTCTATGGGGTTTAAAATGACCACCAAGGATGCATCCGACTACCTAATGGTGTCATCCATTACTGATGCAATTTGTGCTATTAAGCCCTAAAATACTTCCTCAGTCCCCATTCGCTTTAATAAATTATAATAATAATTATAATTTACAGTTCACTTACACTTATCACCCCACTATAATCAACTGCCTGGATATAACCCTAGAGGTAAAGGGAGGTACTATCCATACGTCCAACTATGTTAAAGAAGTTGGAACAAATACATACCTCCATTACAAAAGTGAACATAGTGCCGTATGGAAGAATATTCCCAAGGGTCAATTTCTCCGTTTGCGGAGAAATTGTACAGATATGGCTACTTTTGAAATACAAGCAGAAGTTATGGCCCAATCTTTTTTATCTAGAGGATAACCTGATGTTATTATTCAGAAAGCATTAAACGAAACAAGACTAATATCTAGAGAAAGTCTTTCACAAAATAGAACTAATTATACTCCTAGTAAAATGAATGATGATAATCATTTAGCGTTTATTACAACTTACAATAGTCAACATTTGAAAATTAAACAAATAATATTAAATAATTACGACATCCTGAAACAGGTTAATATCCTTCAGGGGTGCATACCAACCAAGCCTACTTTAATTTTTAAGAAAAATTAGTCCCTAAAAAATATTTTGGCACCTAGTAATTTAAAATCTCAAATGTCCATAAACAAAATAAAAAATGCAAGTTCTGATTTATCTTGGTTGACTTGAAACCCACTTGTGGTTTCTACAAGTGTGGAGGCAGTAGATGCACTACGTGCCAACACGTTAAGAAATCTACCTAGGTTTTTGCCTGTGGTGAAGGAGAATGGATAAATATTAGGAGTTTTATAAATTGTAACACTGAGGGTCTCATTCAGACCCGCTCGCGAGCGCAGGACGCTCGCAAGCGGGTCGACGGTACCCAAATGCGCATGCGCACGACGTAGGGAGCTCCGTCGCGCGCATGCGCGAGACCCAGATAGCGACAGCCAAGCTGTCGCTCCGGTTCTCACACCAGAGGGGGCGTGCTGTCGATGGTGATTGACAGCATGCCCCCTTTGATGGGCGTGCCGGGGGCGTGGCTGCCAGACAGAGGCGTTCCCATGGGAACGCCTACCGTCTGGGGCCGGCCCCATTGACATCACTAGTGATGTCAGTGGGAGTGATTTTGGCTCTGATAGAGCCAAAACCACTCCAGGTAGGTGACCCTACCGCAGGGTCTCGTCGCAAGCCCGATGACCATCGTGACCATCATCATGGACGCTCGCATAAGCTGTGGGTGGTAACCCACAGCTATGCGAGCGTCCAAAAGGCCGCTCCAAATTTAAATAGGACGGCCCTGATTCAGAGCGAGCGCTCTGGTCAGAGCGTCCGGCTCTGAATCAGGGCCTGAGTTCTCTATTTATTTACTTACATGTGGATGTAATTTACGTTATGTTGGGAGGACCACTCGTAAGATCAAAACCAGATTTATGGAACATCGTAGAAATATCTCCAACAGGTAACCTAGTCATAGCGTATCCAAACATTATGATGAAAAACATAAAGGAGATCCAACCTGTCTAACAATAGTAGGACTGGAACATATACCAGTCACTGTAAGAGGGGGAGATAGGTTTAAGCGTCTTTGTATCCAAGACATTTTTTGGATGTTTAAATTAGACAGACTACATCCAAATGGTTTAAACGAATCTGTGGAGTTGAATGTTGTTTTACAATATAGGACAATTAACAATTGGTTTGAATTTCATTTTTCTTCTCTCTCTTTTCATGCAAAAATATAATATTATTTAGGAAGCACTAAATGGTTATTAGCTGTGTATCTCGATATATACCTCTAACAGTTAAATTATATTAGTTAATATCCTCTAATGGTACCTTATCTATCACTGGTATTTCTCTGGTTTCTTTCTCTTTTTTATTTTTTTTAAATATACAGTGCAAAATTAATATTTTACAATAATTTAGTCGAATAAATTCATCATGTTAAATAGTATCGTTATGAGTATTATATTTATGGCAACAATATAATGCCTTTCCTCTGCATATTATTTATGTGGGGCTGCATGACTTCAAATCCGCCATTTTTATTAGGGGCAAATGTTACATGCATTAAAAATTAGAGGATGGCAGTCATGTGGTGTAATAGGGTCACGTGATGTAACATGTCCGCTTATTGCGAGATTTGCACGTCGGATGCAAGGCACTGGGGTGGGGGGTGGAGTCGCCTGTCATACTTCAGCCGTCAGATGATAAAACGGCATAGGATGGTCTCATCCCAGGGGGCGGGAGATCACGTGACCTGCCTTTTCCCACGGCTGCCCGCTGCATGCCACACTTTGTGGCAATACAGGATGTTTCTATCACCGCGGGCAGGAGATCATGTTACCTGTCAATTAGTTGGCCCACTGAGAATCACATGATCCCGTTTACACCACGTGATCGGCGTGGTGGACGGATGCGATCTGGAGGACAGGTATGTCTGGGTTTTATACCCGTACTATCTGTCTAAATTCATATTTCTTATAACAATATAAGGTTTGCTTCATTATTATAATTAATTTTAATAGTTGGAATGTTTCTTTTTAAATACATCTATACAGATGAAGTGTAATTGTTTTCATGTGTTTGTAATTAGCGGCCATATTGCTTCTGTATAAATATCTCTAGAATGAAACATCTAATCACCTTTGATAAAGCTGGGAGTCACCCAGCGAAACGCGTCTGTTGTTGAGCACCCATTTACTCTGAGAAGACATATCTGGATTTCCATTTACACCTTTTCTGGCTTCATCTCCTGAATCAGACTCAGTGGACTATATAACCTCCGTTTGGACATTTACTAAGTGACAGACAAATTTTTACAGTCGCTTCTAAGAAATCCTTTGGGACTACAAAGTTTCACCACTCCAAGGGACACTATAGAGCGTGATTGCTGTTCGCCATTAAAACTGGACCCCAGTACATCGTGAGTTGGTTAGAGACTAATCCAATTGGAATTCATTTCTTCCACTGTCATTATGAAGGAGTCATAGAGGAATAAGCCACTGACAGTTATACCCATTGTGTAATATAACCTCAGAGTAGGGATAGCATATCCATCGATTGGCCTTTACATGTTTTTAACGTGAATTAATGTGTTATTTACATACATGTATGTTATTGTTTACTTTTATATGTATTAAATTTATTTATTGATTACACTTCATCTGGTTACAATACATTATCCAATTGTACTCACCTCATATTAGCGCTGTATCATACTATTTTTTGAGCATCTTTCCTATTGAGTGTGACTACACTCATATATTACAGCGGCTGTGGAAATAGTGCCCATTAAAGCCTGTTGTGAAGATTTCTTCACATATCTCTGTTTTTTCCCCATTCGCTTTAAAGCTGAAGTAGAAAGAGTTCTTGATGGGCTGTATGATCCAGTCACACAACAATGTTGGCCCTGGGTCAGCGGGATAGGAGAGTGTAGAAAGAGAACATATGTAGAGTTATGTGTGGACTGTGTAGAGGGGAGGTAATCAGTAGAATAGCTTATGGAGGTTATGTGGGTGGCTCTGGAACATGATCAGCTACCAGAATAGGGTGAGATTTCAGGGAATGCTTGAAGGTTTGGAGTCTGGAACAAATCATATTTACCGACTTTTAGGCAGCCGGGTCGGCTCTCTCCTCACAGCAGGTGGGCGGTGCGGGGGGGCATTCCGGATCAATTGCATCATCGTGGCCCCGCCCCTGCTGTACAGAGCAGATATTACAGGCACTGTATGGCGGGCGTCAGGGCTACGATGATGCGATTCAGAGCGAAACGCGTCATCAGCCCCCCTGGACAGCCACTTTTGGCTCAGTAAGTAAGCGACCACTGGGGGGGGGATGTTTGTGCGGGCCAGCGGCGGCGGTTCTGGGAGACTTGTCTAGTCTTCCAGTTGGTCGGGAGCGCCACCAGTAGACAACGGCATAGCGGATAAACCCATTTAGCACCATTACGGCGCCCAAAAAAAACACACATATGACTCATACACACACACACACATATATGACACATACACCAATCCTTTCTCCCCATCAGGAAGCCATTACAAAGATAACTTACTGGGCTTCTTCCAGCAGCAGCTCCTCGTGTGATCTGGGGGGGGGGGGGGGCTTGTGAGTGACAGGCTCCAGAGGACCCCAGTGCATGAGAGGACTGAGGGAGAGAGGAGGGGCATGGCCACCACACTGCCTGCACGGCTCTAAGCAGGCGGACTGACCTCACTGATAGCCAGGTGAGAGAGTCCCCATCCACATAATACTTTAAATCGTCCTGTAATGATAAAATCCAGTTCATATCGGAATGGACTTATTGACAAGAATATTGGTAACAGTATGTGTTATGATCTATAGACCGATGACCCACTGTAAATATGTTTGAATTGTATCAGCTAACCAAATGAGTGTATGTTCCTCAGCCTAGCAGGCCGGATTGTTTACAGTTATGCAAAAACCTAATATGGTTTCAGAGGATGTTGGTAGCAAAAGGATTTGGCCAGCGAAAGGAAATATCCACCCTATTGTGCAGATTGTGTAGTTAGCACCATAGGGGCTCAATAGGAAATAGGAAATTCACACTTGTAGGCTGTCTGGAACCGAAGCCTGCCAGAGGATGTCCTATTTCATACTGCCCATGGTGTCTTCTCCATCTGCTGGGCTGGACAGGAACAAGGTCTGATCATCATACCTGGCATAAGAGAAGTAATAAAATTGCAGACTTGCTGTCTCCTCTCCTATGTACTATGAAGTTCAGAATCCAGTTCTGCATACCTCCCAACTTTGGAAGGTTAAGAATCGGGACTGTTGCTCGCCGAAAAAGGGAGTGTGGCCTCGTGGTGAAGGGGCGTGGTCTCGTGACATGCCCCCTTTTTTGTCAATCCGGGGGAGAGACCAGCATTCGTGGAGATGCTGGCCTGCCCCAGGGCTCTCCCCAAACAGTGTGCATGGCATCTATTCACCCTGCTCTGCAGAGCAGTGGTGAGATTAATTTCCCCCAACCGCAGCACACTGCGGCCCACAGGACGGGACAGTACCTGAATAGCGGGACTGTCCCGCCAGAAGCGGGACAGTTGGGAGGTATGATGTCTGTGGGAGAGAAAGTATGAAAGATTGGGTATATTAACCCTACAAACTGGACAGCCTGCGTCCATTCTTTAAAGGAGCCACACTGGCTAGGATGCACCAGAAATTCTTCCCGGAGAAACCTTACTCCAGCATTGTTCAATTCCGAAAGTGATATTTGAACTTTGGGCCTGATTCAGAGCCAGACGCAATTAGCGCTCGCTCGTCCAGAAAATAGGGGTGGCTATTCAAATGAACCGTTCGCTGTTTGCGGTCTGTTGACGCCTCTTGGTCTGAACGAGCGAACAAAACTTGCGGTCGTTTTTTGGGAAACTACGCCCCCAGGCCGCTCGCATCCTACGTCATGTCCGCTATTTATTAGATTAATCGAGTACATCGAACAGGGTATGAACTGCTCGCTATTCTTGTGGTTGGTTTTTGCTACCACAATTTTGCGAGCAGTTCTGGCTTAAAAAAAAACCAGTGACGTCGTCAATGACGCTGCTGTTTTAAATATGCACACCCATAAAACGCCCGTTTTGACCTTTAAGCACGCCTGCGATCGGATCTCCACTCCCCGTTTTCAAGCACCTTCCCCTGTTACCACCCACATACGCCTCATTCTGTCACTCAAATTATCAGGCATTCGCTATTTTGCGAGCACATGAATTTCGGCCGCACTGACTGGTTCGCGCATGCGTATAACGATCCGTACGCATGCGCAGTTGGGCAAACATCGCTCGGAGCGAACGAGCTGCCGCTTACGAGTGGCTCTGAATCAGGCCCTTTGTTTTTCCCTTTTTTATTTTCTTTGAAATTGTCTGTAATCTGTGTGGGCTTTTAATCATTTTAATAATATTTGTAACTTGTTTTTGTACCTACAAGCTTTGAAGTATTCTTGAAATTAAAACAATTTCTAATTCTGATATTCTGTGTTCTTAGACCTGCGGCCTAGTGAGGCTCATGCTACCGATTTGCAAAGCGTATATACTGTGAGCGGAACCAAAGATCCGCCGTAGGAATACTTTATTCCTCATTTCCAGATGAGTTCTATTTTATTGTTAAAGTTATTTGCAAAATCCCAACATCACGACCACCTGACATAGATGGAGTTGTGAGTGCGGGTTTGATCCCGACACGTCCATTCAGTATCATTTAATAAAATTAATAATCACTCAGTAACGACGGGTATATACACACATACATATAATTATGCATACACACCCAATGCTACATATAACAGAAAATATGATCATACGACCATCTGCAAATGTCACTATTCATATTTCAGTAATATAACTTACCTTCTCCAGTATTGTGGGAACTTTAATTTGCACCATTTTTGGGGGGAGATTCAATTCAGTGCGATGTTGAATAGCGCCGGGAATGTGTTCCTTGAGCTATTCAATTGGCTGCGATGTTAACCTGCGACTAGAGGATTTTTGCTTACACCTTCCTGAGGTGCGAGCAGAAATTCGACTAAACTAGTGCTGCGATGCTGCTTTCCGGCTAAGCGCGCACGCTAACAGCATCACGCACGGGACTTAAGTTGGCAAATGGTTACCGTGACTAAACAGCTGGCATTAGGTGCCATAACCAGCATATCAACTTAAGTGCAGGGTGACATGGGGGCAATTGAATAGCTGCGGGAACTCATTCCCGGCGCAATTCAACATTGCACTGAATTGAATCGCCCCCTGTATTATAAAAAGGAAGTGGAAAGTCAATAATAAAAACACAGTGTAGCATTTTATTATTAACTCAAGGATTTTTCATTATTATTCAAAAGTGCAATATTAAATGAAAACAATGCAACAGACGCTTACTTTGGGCAGTACTCTAGGAGATGTTGCAAGGTAGGGAGATCTCCTTTGGCCGCGGCGTAATGTACAGGTAGTGCTCCGGTGTCTGTGGCTACCATCGCATCATTGGTTCCAAACCGTAGTAACCAACCAATTATTTCATGGTGGCCAAACCTGGCTGCTAAGTGCAGAATAGTGGCACCAGAATTGTCTTTGTCCTACACGGGAGAAAAGACGAGATGTTTAGTGAATCTACACCGGACAGCTTCACATACATATATCTGCACTGGATTAAACCACTGTATGTCAATTTCAAGTTTAAAAACTTAAACATTGATATGGAGAATCAGTAGCAAGTAATATTAAGGATATTGAGTTGCAAATTCAATTGGCCGCAAGATTTTTGCGTCAAAAATTAACGCGGCCGTCAAGCTTAATTTCGGAGTAACGTGGCTATGCAATGTTCCAGATTCACAAACTATTTAATTGAAAGAAAAATTGACAGCATTAATTTGTTCTGCAAAAACTTGCGGGAACTTTGAAAAGAAAAAAAAAAAAAAAAAAAAGTACAATCAATATTATTTCACATTATAGATATTTTTTACTGTCCCAAAGAAGAAAAAATATTTACTGCTTTTAAATGGCTGATTTTTATTTATTTTTTTAGAAGAGTTAAAAAATTATAGAAAGATTTTTTTCAGTAAAATAAATGCTGTAGTTAAAATTGGGGTGCATAAAAATGAATGTAAGCTTATTTTTAAATCATTTGAACCCACTTAAAAAAAAACACCTGTTCCATCCATACAGCACCCCCCATATACCTGTCCCATCCATACAGCACCCCCCATATACCTGTCCCACCTATACAGCACCCCATATACCTGTCCCACATGTTTCAAACCCTTTATTTTGCCCTTTGCAGAATATCACCCCAAAAATTACATGTAATTATTGGCCCAATTAAAATAATTGAAAACTTCTACTTGACTCATCGATCATTAGGGGGAAAGGGGGGTCCCAGGGGTTCTGAACCAAGTCCAGACATTTTTACCGTAAACTCAAAATTTTTCCCGACTTTCACCTGTTCTGTGACTGCGCGAAAAAAAAAAAGCAGCGTTAAAATCATTTTGAAATTACCGCAGCTAAAATTCTCGCAACAAATTGAACAGGATAATCCGTGCAGCAGGCTACATTTCAGGTGCTATAGGGGAAAAAAATAATAATAACTCAGCCAATTGAATATGCTCCTAAACACCTATAGCCGAAGAGTGAAATGTGCATGTACTGTACAGTATGATGTATATAAGGACACTGCTTAATAATAGTGACTTTATACTGCAGCTCAGACAAAATGTACAGTGCACACTGCACAGTGAAAAACCTAAAATTAGTTATTTCTCTTTAAATTTTCAGTGACATCACCGACTACAGCTGTTTCCGTCCCCCCACCACTTTTTTTTTTTTTTTACAGATCACTCCTGCAGGCTAGGAGATTACTAGTCAATCACACAGACTCTCTGCCCATTCCCCATTCTGGGAGTTCAGCTCCGGACAAGAAACTAAACACTATCATCCTGTTCTGTTATTGGCTGACTGCATTGACGTTTCATGCTCTGCACTGAATGATTAGCTACCAAAAATCAGTAGAAAAGAAAACAAGTGACATCCAATAGACTAATCTCAGCTCATTGACCTCTAGAGAGCGCTCAGTTCGTCTGAGTGCTTCTTACGTCTGAGCGCGCCCATCGAGTAACAGTGTCTTTAGTGTATGCTGGCCGCCAGGGGATGTGCTCTGGAGTGTGCCCTTGCCACCAGTGGTCTGTCATGATCTCTGCTAAGCTCTGTGGTATAGAGGCGCTGATTTAAAGTAAGTGGTCTATATGTAATCCAAACTAGATCCCTGCTGAAATGTTGTTATTTTAAGAAATTGCCCAGGACTGCGGATGGAGAGGAAAATTTCAGCGCCTTTTGACTGTTGACAACCAGCTTGGAACCCGTATATACTACTGATGCGCATGACAGGGATGGGCTCCGGAGTGTACCCAGGCCGCCAGAGAGTGTGAGAGGATTTCTGTACTCATTACAGAAAAAGATTTAGGTAAGGGGGCCCATACACCTAGCCCCTATCGTGGCAATTCTCCATTCTGCCGACAGCAGGGGGGGGGGATTCGGGAATATTGAAGATGTTGAAAAATTTCGATACCCCGATCCCAACCCGAAAATGTTCGGAATCGGCGAATCAGGGATTTTGTATAAATGTTACCGATCCGCCAACGGATTGACGATCATCGATGGCCGCCAATTGGCAGAACAGGGAATTGGGATATTAGATGTATGGGCCTCAAGTTCCACATCTGTAAAGATAAATAGCAAATGAGCGACGAGAAATACATCGCTCGGGGTCTCGCACCAAGGGGGCGTGCTGTCGATGGTGAGTGACAGCACGCCCCCTTTGGTGGGCGTGCCGGGGGCGTGGCTGCCAGACGGAGGCATTTCCATGGGAACGCCTACCGTCTGAGTCCGGCCCCACTGACATCAGTAATGATGTCAGTGGGAGTAATTTTGGCTCTGATAGAGCCAAAATCACTCCTGGGCTTGCGGCAGCGAGACCCTACCGCAGGGTCTCGCCGCAAGCCCGATGGTCGTGATGGTCTTTGACCATCGCGACCATCAACATGGACGCTCGCTATAGCTGTGGGTGAGGCCGCTTCAAAAACAGGTAGGAGGGCCCTGATTCAGAGCGAGCACTCTGGTCATAGCGTTCAGCTCTGAATCAGGCCCCAAGACCTCAGCCCAAGACCCCATTTTTTCTCAAGCCATCTCCATTGTAAACCGTTCTGAAAGGCACCACGTGGTGGTTGAAATCTAAGCTATACTTTCTACAGTACGTCACGGTTGTTAGAAATAATTAATTGTATGTGGAATATGGAGCACTGATCCCTACGCTGATTGGAATGGAGACAGATGCACATGAAGTATTTTTAATGCCAATGAAGAGAAGTTTAGATGTGGCTTTGTGTCACAGAGCTAAATTAAATGTGCTGTAACTTGGAGCATCGGATCCAATCTGATTTTTCATTAGTTCCAGGGTTGGAAAAAAACAAAAAATTTTTTTTTTTTTTTTTTTTTATAAATGTTTTAATGGAATAAAAAATGTAATCCTGCATATTACATTAATACTGAGAAGCATTACTGTATTAATACTGTGAAACATTACTATGTTTTAGAAACCTTGATCAACCATGTTATAATGCTTTCTAACCAGGGTTGGGAAAAAAAAAATATATATGTTTTTTTTTTTAACTTTTTCTTTTCTAACCCTGGTTAATTTGATCTTCACTTATGCCAGTGGCACCATTTTAATATGTTATAATTCCACCCTCACATATTATCTGTAATAAAGCTAATATATGACCACAAAATGTGTCTGTGGTTATTATGTTGATACCAGAAATACAGTTTGGTGAATTGAAGTAACATTTTGTACGCTTTGTTCCTTTTTTAAATAGCAGTGCAGACGCGGGGAAGGGCAGCCTGTGGTGGCATCACAGAAAACCTTTGTAGACCTGGTCCCTGGGAGAAGCAGAGGGCAAATCCAAAATGCCTTGGTCAGTGGCTGAGGGCGACTTAAATCTCATCATCCCATCCACTGAGACACAATGGGTGGAATTCAATTGTTTTCGCGGCCCGCATCTCCCGTCTAAAGTGACAGGAGATCGCGGGCCGCTATGCAATTGTTCTAGATTTTAGCCGCGTAAAGCAGCTAAACCCGACCAAAGTGCTGGGTGCGATCGTGAATAGTGATGTTTGGGCGCCCAAACATGTCACTTTTCGCACATTTCAGCTCTCATCCCCCAGGGGCTGCGAGCTGAAATGTAGCACTGGCAGCTGATCGTGCCCGACAGGAGCAAGAATTGAATAGCTCCGTCTGGCGCGATAGGGGCTGGAATCAATTGAATTCCGCCCAATGATGTAATCAAAATGTAGATAAACTGATGCCGGCCGGAGTGTATTATCAATTACAGTGGGGGAGTAAGCACGAGGTAGACAGTGCTAAATCGTAGTCAGGAGGGGGGTTCGACCTCAAAGTGGGCAATCCACGAGGTCCAGACCTTTACAAAGTTATATGGAGTATCATAAATAACAGAGTGATGCGTTCCATACTATAGGTAGACCAAGTTGCATTAACTGTGGCAGATAGAGAAGGGGTGGACACAGATTTCCAAATGTCTATTTCATTGAACCATTAATTGGAGATTCCATAATCTGTCAGAATCAGAACTGCTGTTGTGAAAATCATAAATGTATCCCCGATCTGAACCTAAGAAGATACATTATTCTCTCCCCGAGATTCTCTAATCGGTTTCAGTATATTCGCCTATCAGGCTACACAGTGGGATTGAGCTTTGCAGAAGTTCAGGCAACATGAAATTCAAGCTGACTGTCCAGAATGGTGCACAGATTACAGATATCCCTGTATCAGTAGAGGCCTTTACTGCACAGCACTCACAGTCCTGATACAGAAAGTAACACAACATAAAAATAGGACTCACACAAAGGCGCAGAATTGGGTGTACAGAAAAGAAAAGAAAAAACAAGGAGCCTCTATGGACGGTAGACTGTGTCCTGGTTGATAGCCCATTCTCCCACTCCTTTCCCTCTATAACTTTGGGGGTCATTCAGACCCGCTCGTGAGCGGCAGTACGCTCGCAAGCGGGTCGATGTTCCCCCACTGCGCATGACGGAGGGAGCTCCGTCGTGCGCATGCGCGAGACCCGGCGAGCGACGGGCTCTCCGTCGCTCCGGGTCTCGCACCAAAGGGGGCGTGCTGTCGATGTTGATTGACAGCACGCCCCCTTTGGTGGGCGTGCCTGCCAGACGGAGGCGTTCCCATGGAAACGCCTACCGTCTGAAGCCGGCCCCACTGACATCACTAGTGATGTCAGTGGGAGTGATTTTGTCTGATAGAGCCAAAATCACTCCAGGGCTTGCGGCAGCGAGACCCTACCGCAGGGTCTCCGTCGCAAGTCCGATGGTCGCGATGGTCTTTACCATCGCGACCAACATCATGGACGCTCGTATAAGTTGTGGGTGGTAACCCACAGCTATGCGAGCGTCCATGTGGACGCTCCTAAAACAGGTAGGAGGGCCCTGATTCAGAGCGAGCGCTCTGGTCAGAGCGTTCAGCTCTGACTCAGGCCCCTTGTTCCTCCTTCGTGGGAAGCACAGTGGCATAATAATTAGGCTCCTCTCTTACAACACTGAGGTCTTAGGTTTGATTCCCACCAAGGCCCTATCTGTGTGGAGTATGTATGTTCCCCTCATCTATACATGGGTTTCCTCCACGTGCTCTGGTCTCCTCCCGCAATCAAAAAAACTTACAGGATGGTTAATTTAATTGGCTTCTGCCAACAACAACAAAAATAAAGGTGCCTACACACTTAGCGATATTTTACACGATTTGCCCGATTCTGACACATCGTGACGACAAATCGCGTAAAATATGCCCAAATCGTGAGTGTCCACTCACGATCACAATGCCGATGCGATGTACGACCTGTGGGGACGCGCATCTTCAGATCTGCCGTGCTGTAGGGCAGATCTGACAATCCCAGTCATGATGCACTGGAATAGGTTTAGGAGGCACGATAGATCGTTTGTCACATTGGACAGTTTTTAACACCAAATCATGCCCACGACTGCCGGGGAGAGTTCAAAGGAGAAATCGGACACAATGTCGGATCGTGAGAACATCGCCAAGTGTGTAGGCACCCTAAGTGTATGTGTCTGTGTATATACTGTACATGTGGTAGGGAATATAGATTGTGAGCTCCACTATGCCAGAGTTAAACGGACCTGCCTTCACAGGAAGGAAAGCTTAAAGGGCTCTTCCTATGTTGAATGCATCCTGATGGTTTAAGGCAATTTGCAATCGATTGTGTATAAAAATCTGCAATGTATGGGCATCGCAGATTGCAACTAAAAAGTGATTGGAATTGTTCAATCAGATTGTCCAACATGTTGGATGTCACAGATGGATTGGGGCTGTAGATTGCTAGTTTATGGACATGATCAGCAGATTTGCAGACCGTTACTAGTAAAATGATGGAGCCTTTCAAGATTGGCAGATCTGTGTTTGCTGAAAATGATCTGCAAATCACTGAAAAGATCTGTAATTCATGGACGCCGATTGCCAAATTGGGAAATCCAGAAATCGGCAATAAATCTTCAAATTGCTGAATTGTGGTTTTCAGATTGCTGATGTATGGGGGGTTTTACTCAGTGATCTATTTAATTTAGATTAATAATTTCATTCATGCTGCATTACACTAAGGGTGGTTACAGGCGACTGCAAAGAATTAAACGCCACTTTATAAAATAGGGCAATAGCTCCTGTTGCCAGGTAAAATGGGTGTTTATGCAGGAGACAGGGTTTTTATCGCTTCATCCTATACATGAAACAGTTAGTGCCAGCAAAAGCAGCGTCACTGCACGTATCTAAAAGGTGTGTACACACTGTACGATTTTTCTGAACGATATCGTTCATTTTTATGCAGTGAACGACCAACGATGCCTTACCGCATGGACGATAACTATATCTATGGTCGTCCGTACATGCAGGCCAACTTGGATGATTTCATCACGATTTGCATGTTAAGAGATGTGGCAGGATGACTTCACTGAAAGATATCAGATATATTTCAGTGTGTACACCCAATATCGTTTGTTCAGTGATATCGTTGGGTGTGCATATCGTACCGTGTGTACCCAGCTTAACTAGCATCGCGGAAGTACTTGTACAAGTGCTGATCTCAGGAGGGCAATAACAGTACAAAATCATTTGAAAAATGCATTCATTGAATAAATACTGCAGGGGCAGCGTCCGCTAAAATGTTTTGATTGTTTTCATCCATTGAGGCAAAAAAAGATTTCTTATTGCTGTGATAAGCAGTGGCAGAAAATCATCATAATTGCCGCCTTTTTAAAAAAAATGCCCCTACGTCTAAAGCTGGGTACACATTAGACGATATTTTGGCCGATCCAACGGATCGGTCCGAAAATATCGTCAAATCGCCTAATGTGTATGCTCTATGTCGGTACCACCTAAAGACAGTTACTATACAGTACTTATACTGCATGCTAACATTTTATACCATTCTTTCCAAGGCCACTGTGCTACTGAAATAGTGCATATACTGTACCTGGTAACACCTAGTACAGTCCTAGGGGGACCTCTGTGCACTACAGCCAGCATCCTGATACAATCACTGAACATGGTAATCAAGTTATCTTTTTGTATTTTAGTTTAAATACTCATCCTTAATTATTGGCCAAATATAAAGAATACACAAAGAACAATAGTCAGAGTGAATTGAATTTAATATACAAAATCAGAGAACCTGTATTATCTGCATGTAGATATTGATACATAGATTGTCATGACACATTTCTGCAGCTCTCTTGTTGGAATTGGTATGAAATACCGCCGGCCGCACGGCCGGCAGTTCGATTCCCGTCAGCGGCAGCCCGACAGGAGCAGAGTGCGACGCAGCGGTAACCCCGACAGCGCTGGAAATCCCGATTGTGGATAGGTAAGTATTCACTAACCTAACCCCCCTAACCCTAACCCTCCTTAGGGGTGCCTAACCCTAACTTCCCCCCCAAGTGCCTAACCCTAATCCCCCCTCTAAGTGCCTAACCACCCCCTTCCCCGCTGCCTAAACCTAAGTCCCCCGGGGGGGTGCCTATCCCTAAGTCCCCCCCGGGGTGCCTAACCCTAACCCTCCCTCCCCCTAGCCTAACCCTAACCCTCCCGGGGGGTGCCTAACCCTAAGTCCCCCCCGGGAGCCCTAAACCTAATCCTCCCCCCCGCGGCTGTCCGCTCGCGGCACCCGGCATCACTATGATCGTGATGCCGGGCGCCGGTCTCCCGGCGTCGGGGAAATGCGGGCGTCTACATCTAGACGCCTGGCATTTCACCCTTGCCGGGATAAGACAGTCGGGAAGCCGGCTGCCGGTATTTAGGCAGTCGGCTTCCCGATTGCCTCCCCTCGTGTTTAGTCCTTAAAATACAGAATAAAACTTTCAGATCAATATAAAGATTTTCTACAGAGCGTTGCATCCGAGCATCAGTTGGTTCGCCGTAGAATCTCCCTAATTGTGCCAAGCTGTTCTGTCTGGTTAATCCCGGTCTCTCTCCCACAACACAGCGTTCTGCACAAATTACCTGTAATACGTCTAAGCTGTAAGCACATCACATGCTTCACATCCATCCTGCATTGTGCAAGCCGATTAGCTGCTCATTTGCATCCATTGTTCCGTGCCACAAGCGCTATGCCTTCCCACAGTGGCTTTTACTTTTAAAAGAACATTTATCAAAACAGTTTATAATTCATATTTAACAGCGGCATTACAGAGTGCATTGTTTATGCGGGCAAAGTATATTTTCTGGGTGACAGGGTTGACAAAACACACAACATAACACATTATAATCATGGTTACTAGCTCTGCAGATTGTAGCTCCCAGACATGTATTACTGTAGAATAGCGATATTCTGGAACGGTGTTTGAGGGGACTGCAGCAGCTTCGGGACAGGGTAACTGAAGCGACTGGCAGAGGGGGGCAAGTGAGGTGGAGAGGTGAGACAGGGAAATATGGCGGGCAGCAGAGGTTAGGATAGAATGAAGCCGGGCATGGCTGAAACTTTGACAGGATGACACAAAAAAAACAAGTGTCAAGCTCTCAATTACAGTAGATGAGTAAATCACATTAACAATTTCAGAAAGGGAGAAGAAAATATTTTAAAGTATATGTGGTTTTAGGAGACTTTTTTAGGCATTTCTAATTATCTATACTTATATTATAAGAATGTTGTGTATGTTTTTTCGAAGTAGGCAAAAAAAATAATGAACAGATTTTCATGACAACTGCATCACTTTGTAATGGAAACTCCTAGACATAACCTTCACTTTATTTCATTTCGATCCATTATGTTAAAGCTGAACAATAATAAAAACAAAATGTATTGATATCATCAATGCAAGAGATAGGTAAGGCACCATGCACGTGGTCAGTAAGGGGTGGGGGGAGTGGAATTTAGACCCGCGGTCACATGAATAGGAGAGGCTACATAGCAGTCTGTGCACAGGGCACACAGCGACATTGGTGTGAGTGGTGGGGGAATAGGAGAGGTTACATAGCAGTCTGTGCACAGGGCACACAGCGACATTGGTGTGAGTGGTGGGGGAATAGGAGAGGTTACATAGCAGTCTGTGCACAGGGCACACAGTGACATTGGTGTGAGTGGTGGGTGAATAGGAGAGGTTACATAGCAGTCTGTGCACAGGGCACACAGTGACATTGGTGTGAGTGGTGGGTGAATAGGATAGGCTACATAGCAGTCTGTGCACAGGGCACACAGAGACATTGGTGTGAGTGGTGGGTGAATAGGATAGGCTACATAGTCTGTGTACAGGGCACACAGCGACATTGGTGTGAGTGGTGAGTGAACAGGATAGGCTACATAGCAGTCTGTGCACAGGGCACACAGTGACATTGGTGTGAGTGGTGGGTGAATAGGAGAGGTTACATAGCAGTCTGTGCACAGGGCACACAGTGACATTGGTGTGAGTGGTGGGTGAATAGGAGAGGTTACATAGCAGCCTGTGCACAGGGCACACAGTGACATTGGTGTGAGCTGTGAGTGGTGGGTGAATAGGATAGGCTACATAGTAGGATGCACAGGGAACACAGTGACATTGGTGTGAGTGGTGGATGAATAGGATAGGCTACATAGCAGTCTGTGCACAGGGCACACAGTGACAATGGTGTGTATGGTGGATGAATAGGAGAGGCTACATAGCAGTCTGCACAGGGCACACAGTGACATTGGTGTGAGTGGTGGATGAATAGGATAGGCTACATAGCAGTCTGTGCACAGGGCACACAGTGACATTGGTGTGAGTGGTGGGTGAATAGGATAGGCTACATAGCAGTCTGCACAGGGCACACAGTGACATTGGTGTGAGTGGTGGGTGAATAGGATAGGCTACATAGTCTGCACAGGGCACACAGTGAAATTGGTGTGAGTGGTGGATGAATAGGATAGGTTACATAGCAGTCTGTGCACAGGGCACACAGTGACATTGGTGTGAGTGGTGGATGAATAGGATAGGCTACATAGCAGTCTGTGCACAGGGCACACAGTGACATTGGTGTGTATGGTGGATGAATAGGAGAGGCTACATAGCAGTCTGCACAGGGCACACAGTGACATTGGTGTGAGCGGTGGGTGAATAGGATAGGCTACATAGCAGTCTGTGCACAGGGCACACAGTGACATTGGTGTGTATGGTGGATGAATAGGAGAGGCTACATAGCAGTCTGCACAGGGCACACAGTGACATTGGTGTGCGTGGTGAATAGGATAGGCTACATAGCAGCCTGCACAGGGCACACAGTGACATTGGTGTGAGTGATGGGTGAATAGGAGAGGTTACATAGCAGTCTGTGCACAGGGAACACAGTGACATTGGTGTGAGTGGTGGATGAATAGGAGAGGCTACATAGTCTGTGCACAGGGCACACAGTGACATTGGTGTGAGTGGTGGATGAATAGGATAGGCTACATAGCAGTGACTGCACAGGGCACACAGTGACATTGGTGTGAGTGGTGGATGAATAGGAGAGGCTACATAGTCTGTGCACAGGGCACACAGTGACATTGGTGTGAGTGGTGGATGAATAGGATAGGCTACATAGCAGTGACTGCACAGGGCACACAGCGACATTGGTGTGAGTGGTGGGTGAATAGGATAGGTTACATAGCAGCCTGTGCACAGGGCACACAGTGACATTGGTGTGAGTGGTGGGTGAATAGGAGAGGCTACATAGCAGTCTGTGCACAGGGCACACAGCGACATTGGTGTGAGTGGTGGGGGAATAGGAGAGGTTACATAGCAGTCTGTGCACAGGGCACACAGTGACATTGGTGTGAGTGGTGGGTGAATAGGAGAGGTTACATAGCAGTCTGTGCACAGGGCACACAGTGACATTGGTGTGAGTGGTGGATGAATAGGAGAGGCTACATAGTCTGTGCACAGGGCACACAGTGACATTGGTGTGAGTGGTGGATGAATAGGATAGGCTACATAGCAGTGACTGCACAGGGCACACAGTGACATTGGTGTGAGTGGTGGATGAATAGGAGAGGCTACATAGTCTGTGCACAGGGCACACAGTGACATTGGTGTGAGTGGTGGATGAATAGGATAGGCTACATAGCAGTGACTGCACAGGGCACACAGCGACATTGGTGTGAGTGGTGGGTGAATAGGATAGGTTACATAGCAGCCTGTGCACAGGGTACACAGTGACATTGGTGTGAGTGGTGGGTGAATAGGAGAGGCTACATAGCAGTCTGTGCACAGGGAACACAGTGACATTAGTGTGAGTGGTGGGTGAATAGGAGAGGTTACATAGCAGTCTGTGCACAGGGCACACAGTGACATTGGTGTGAGTGGTGGGTGAATAGGAGAGGTTACATAGCAGTCTGTGCACAGGGAACACAGTGACATTGGTGTGAGTGGTGGGTGAATAGGAGAGGTTACATAGCAGCCTGTGCACAGGGCACACAGTGACACTGGTGTGAGTGGTGGGTGAATAGGAGAGGTTACATAGCAGCCTGTGCACAGGGCACACAGTGACATTGGTGTGAGTGGTGGGTGAATAGGAGAGGTTACATAGCAGTCTGTGCACAGGGAACACAGTGACATTGGTGTGAGTGGTGGGTGAATAGGAGAGGTTACATAGCAGTCTGTGCACAGGGCACACAGTGACATTGGTGTGAGTGGTGGGTGAATTGCAGGGGACAGGGCCCTATGGAGCAAATGACATCATTGCACCGGCCCTATAAGGTAATGCAGTTTGCACCATCACACCCTTTGCACTTAAGTTTATCTGCTAATGGATAGGCCCCTTAACGATAGAAAGATATATCGTTCAAATTATCTGCTATGGATAGGCCCTGAATGATGACAGATGCGCACTCCCGCGGCCGATAAATTGAATCTTTCATCTCTCCAACACGTTGGTCAGTTATCGCATGCGGTAAACGACGAACGACGAAAGATATTAGCAGCAGCAACAGAGCGCTGCAGAGAAAAAAATCCACTCCCTAAATGATGTCATGCGATATCGTTCATCTTTTGCCAAAATCTGTCATGTACATGACTGATATCGTTCAGCATAGCCACCAAAATTTTCAAGGGATATCTTTTGTCTTTCATCTCTCAGAAATACATCTGCTAATGGATAGGCCCCTTTACCCATATGATCTCCCCGCCCGGAGGGAAGATGGAACAAGTAGGCAAGTATGTACTAAACATAAGAATAGGAAAATATTCTTTGTGGTGCAGGTTCTACCAATTGAAGTTTGTAAACGGCAGCATCTGCTACCATTGGTCTAACGAGTACCTTCAGGAAGAGGGTGCAAATCCTTTCCTCCATATGTACTAAACGTGGCCTGAACCGTGTAAATTATCATAATACAATTCTAATACACCAGTGATCGCAAATACGCACTATAGCGAGTATTTTACCCGGTATCGAGGACGGGGGACTTTTTCGAAATATATGGGTTCCCGGGGATGCGCTCCACTGCGGCCAATTCCTGGCCCCCCCTTAAATGAGTGATTGGCTGAAGACAATAAAAAGCAGACGGACCTCTTTGGCGCCTGCGGCATTACAGGGACCGACGTGACGATGATGGCCCCTGCACCCGGTGAGAAGACATCTTCCGGTAAGGATGACTGGTGCTCCGGGCCGGCTCGAGGCAGAACAAGGGTGCTATAGTGCACGTTGTGCGGCTGCCGGGACCCGCATCGGGCCGCCAGGGGTGTTTGTGGGGCCCGCTTCTGTGTGCACCAGGCGATAAGATGTTGCCGGGCGGCTGTCCATACTTGCCAGTCCGGCAGCATGGAGTGCGGCCGCCAAGACCCGGGCTACCAGGTGTATTTGTGGGGCCCGCTTCTGTGTGCACCAGGGGATAGGTGTTGCCCAACGGCTGCCTGGCGGCTGTCCATACTCGCCTGCCCGGCAGCATGGAGAGATATTTGTGACAGGCAGCCTAGCAGATTGGCATTGTACATGATCATAAATAATACACATCTATTACACTGTATACAGACATAGGACCCTACACCCCCAACATGTCCTGACCCTGTACATGATCATAATACACATCTATTACACGGTATACAGACATAGGACACTACACCCCCAACATGACCTGACCACTGTACATGATCATAATACACTTCTATTACACTCTATACAGACATAGGACACTACACCCCCAACAAGACCTGACCACTGTACATGATCATAATACACATCTATTACACTCTATACAGACATAGGACACTACACCCCCAACATGACCTGACCACTGTACATGATCATAATACACATCTATTACACGGTATACAGACACAGGACACTACACCCCCAACATGTCCTGACCACTGTACATGATCATAATACACATCTATTACACTGTATACAGACATAGGACACTACACCCCAACATGCCCTGACCACTGGACATGACCATAATACAGTTCTATTACACTGTATACAGACATAGGACACTACACCCCCAACATGACCTGACCACTGTACATGATCATAATACACTTCTATTACTCTATACAGACATAGGACACTACACCCCCAACATGACCTGACCACTGTACATGACCATAATACACATCTATTACACTGTATACAGACATAGGACACTACACCCCCAACATGTCCTGACCACTGTACATGATCATAATACACATCTATTACACTGTATACAGACATAGGACACTACACCCCCAACATGACCTGACCACTGTACATGACCATAATACACATCTATTACACTGTATACAGACATAGGACACTACACCCCCAACATGACCTGAACACTGTACATGACCATAATACACATCTATTACACGGTATACAGACATAGGACACTACACTCCCAACATGACCTGACCACTGTACATGATCATAATACACATCTATTACACTGTATACAGACACAGGACACTACACCCATAACATGCCCTGACCACTGTACATGATCATAATACACATCTATTACACTGTATACAGACATAGGACACTACACCCCCAACATGACCTGACCACTGTACATGATCATAATACACATCTATTTCACTGTATACAGACATAGGACACTACACCCCCAACAAGACCTGACCGCTGTACATGACCATAATACACATCTATTACACTGTATACAGACATAGGACACTACACCCCCAACATGTCCTGACCACTGTACATGATCATAATACACATCTATTACACTCTATACAGACACAGGACACTACACCCCCAACATGACCTGACCGCTGTACATGACCATAATACACATCTATTACACTGTATACAGACACAGGACACTACACCCCCAACATGACCTGAACGCTGCACATGATCATAATACACATCTATTACACTGTATACAGACATAGGACACTACACCCCCAACATGTCCTGACCGCTGTACATGACCATAATACACATCTATTACACTGTATACAGACATAGGACACTACACCCCCAACATGTCCTGACCACTGGACATGACCATAATACAGTTCTATTACACTGTATACAGACATAGGACACTACACCCCCAACATGCCCTGACCACTGTACATGATCATAATACACTTCTATTACATGATCATAACACACATCTATTACACTCTATACAGACATAGGACACTACACCCCCAACATGTCCTGACCGCTGTACATGACCGTAAAACACATCTATTACACTGTATACAGACATAGGACACTACACCCCCAACATGACCTGACCGCTGTACATGATCATAATACACATCTGTTACACTGTATACAGACATAGGACACTACACCCCCAACATGACCTGACCACTGTACATGATCATAATACACATCTATTACACTGTATACAGACATAGGACACTACACCCCCAACATGTCCTGACCACTGTACATGATCATAATACACATCTATTACACTCTATACAGACATAGGACACTACACCCCCAACATGACCTGACCACTGTACATGACCATAATACACATCTATTACACTGTATACAGACTAGTGATGAGCGGTTCGGATTCTGAGGAATCCGAACCGCTCCGAACAGGTGGAATCCGAGTCCACCCGAACGCAAGTTCGGGTGTTCCCGCCTGACTCGGATTCCACCTCGAGGCCGAACGTCACCCGTCCGGCGTCGGATTCTCGCGAGAGCCGAGTGACGTTCGGCCTCAATAAAAAGGCGCGGCGCCCGGCAGTCGGCACCATTTCTCGCGTGACGCGTAGTTAGGTAGTTAGCTAGTGCGCTGTCTGTTCTAGTGTTAGATAGATTAGAGTAGGCAGTGCTCTGTGACTTTACTGGGCATAAGCCCTTGTGTGTGCTCCGTGACTGGGCATAATAAGCCCACTGTGTATATGTGTACTCTACTACTCACTGTATTATACAAGCTCCGTGACAACTGACAGGGCATAGCCCACTGAGTGTATTATACAAGCTCCGTGACAGGGCATAGCCCACTGAGTATTATACAAGCTCCTTGACAGGGCATAGCCCACTGTGTCTATTATACAAGCTCTGTGACAGGGCATAGCCCACTGTGTCTATTATACAAGCTCCGTGACAGGGCATAAGCCCACTGAGTGTATTATACAAGCTCCGTGACAGGGCATAAGCCCACTGAGTATTATACAAGCTCCGTGACAGGGCATAGCCCACTGAGTGTATTATACAAGCTCCGTGACAGGGCATAGCCCACTGAGTATTATACAAGCTCCTTGACAGGGCATAGCCCACTGTGTCTATTATACAAGCTCTGTGACAGGGCATAGCCCACTGTGTCTATTATACAAGCTCCGTGACAGGGCATAGCCCACTGAGTGTATTATACAAGCTCCGTGACAGGGCATATGCCCACTGAGTATTATACAAGCTCCGTGACAGGGCATAGCCCACTGAGTGTATTATACAAGCTCCGTGACAGGGCATAGCCCACTGTGTCTATTATACAAGCTCCGTGACAGGGCATAGCCCACTGTGTCTATTATACAAGCTCCGTGACAGGGCATAGCCCACTGGGTCTATTATACAAGCTCCGTGACAGGGCATAGCCCACTGAGTGTATTATACAAGCTCCGTGACAGGGCATAGCCCACTGTGTCTATTATACAAGCTCCGTGACAGGGCATAGCCCACTGAGTGTATTATACAAGCTCCGTGACAGGGCATAGCCCACTGTGTCTATTATACAAGCTCCGTGACAGGGCATAAACCCACTGACTATTGTACAAGCTCCGTGACAGGGCATAGCCTACTGTGTCTATTATACAAGCTCCGTGACAGGGCATAGCCCACTGAGTGTATTATACAAGCTCCGTGACAGGGCATAGCCCACTGTGTCTATTATACAAGCTCCGTGACAGGGCATAAGCCCACTGAGTATTATACAAGCTCCGTGACAGGGCATAGCCCACTGTGTCTATTATACAAGCTCCGTGACAGGGCATAGCCCACTGGGTCTATTATACAAGCTCCGTGACAGGGCATAGCCCACTGAGTGTATTATACAAGCTCCGTGACAGGGCATAGCCCACTGTGTCTATTATACAAGCTCCGTGACAGGGCATAAGCCCACTGAGTATTATACAAGCTCCGTGACAGGGCATAGCCCACTGTGTCTATTATACAAGCTCCGTGACAGGGCATAGCCCACTGGGTCTATTATACAAGCTCCGTGACAGGGCATAGCCCACTGAGTGTATTATACAAGCTCCGTGACAGGGCATAGCCCACTGTGTCTATTATACAAGCTCCATGACAGGGCATAGCCCACTGAGTGTATTATACAAGCTCCGTGACAGGGCATAGCCCACTGTGTCTATTATACAAGCTCCGTGACAGGGCATAAACCCACTGAGTATTATACAAGCTACGTGACAGGGCATAGCCTACTGTGTCTATTATACAAGCTCCGTGACAGGGCATAGCCCACTGAGTGTATTATACAAGCTCCGTGACAGGGCATAAGCCCACTGAGTATTATACAAGCTCCGTGACAGGGCATAAGCCCACTGAGTATTATACAAGCTCCGTGACAGGGCATAGCCCACTGTGTCTATTATACAAGCTCCGTGACAGGGCATAGCCCACTGAGTGTATTATACAAGCTCCGTGACAGGGCATAAGCCCACTGAGTATTATACAAGCTCCGTGACAGGGCATAAGCCCACTGTGTCTATTATACAAGCTCTGTGACAGGGCATAAGCCCACTGTGTCTATTATACAAGCTCCGTGACAGGGCATAGCCCACTGAGTCTATTATACAAGCTCCGTGACAGGGCATAAGCCCACTGAGTATTATACAAGCTTCGTGACAGGGCATAGCCCACTGAGTGTATTATACAAGCTCCGTGACAGGGCATAGCCCACTGTGTCTATTATACAAGCTCCGTGACAGGGCATAAGCCCACTGAGTATTATACAAGCTCCGTGACAGGGCATAAGCCCACTGTGTCTATTATACAAGCTCTGTGACAGGGCATAAGCCCACTGTGTCTATTATACAAGCTCCGTGACAGGGCATAGCCCACTGAGTCTATTATACAAGCTCCGTGACAGGGCATAAGCCCACTGAGTATTATACAAGCTTCGTGACAGGGCATAGCCCACTGAGTGTATTATACAAGCTCCGTGACAGGGCATAGCCCACTGTGTCTATTATACAAGCTCCGTGACAGGGCATAGCCCACTGTGTCTATTATACAAGCTCCGTGACAGGGCATAGCCCACTGAGTGTATTATACAAGCTCCGTGACAGGGCATAGCCCACTGTGTCTATTATACAAGCTCCGTGACAGGGCATAAACCCACTGAGTATTATACAAGCTCCGTGACAGGGCATAGCCTACTGTGTCTATTATACAAGCTCCGTGACAGGGCATAGCCCACTGAGTGTATTATACAAGCTCCGTGACAGGGCATAAGCCCACTGAGTATTATACAAGCTCCGTGACAGGGCATAAGCCCACTGAGTATTATACAAGCTTCGTGACAGGGCATAGCCCACTGAGTGTATTATACAAGCTCCGTGACAGGGCATAGCCCACTGTGTCTATTATACAAGCTCCGTGACAGGGCATAAGCCCACTGAGTATTATACAAGCTCCGTGACAGGGCATAGCCCACTGAGTGTATTATACAAGCTCCGTGACAGGGCATAGCCCACTGTGTCTATTATACAAGCTCCGTGAAAGGGCATAGCCCACTGTGTGTATACAAGCTCTGTGACTCCAGTTCATAGTGATAAAGTAATATGGATCACGAGAATGAACTGAGAGGAGAGCAGAAACAACATGTAAATGCTAGCATTGCAGCGGCTGGAAGTCCATCACTTTTATCTAAAGCTGATGCTCAAGGGCGTAGAGGCTTTAAAACCTTAGGGAACCTGAAATCAAAAAATTTAGATTTTACAGGGGTAAAGACAAAAAAAAAACCTCTAAAGACTACTACTTTTGCAGAGAAACAGAAAATTGGCAACATACCATTCACCACACGTAGCGGCAAGGAAAGACTCAGGCTTTGCCCTTTATTTCTGAGTGGTGGTTCTGCAGCTGTCAGTGAGGCATCTTGTGCCTCTCGTGATGATAAAAGACCTTTTCAATCAGACTATAGAAGTGTGAAAAAATTTAAAACCAATAAGGCAGTCGAACAAACTGTGTTTTTTGAAACACAAATGTCAGAAATCCCTGAGGAGAGTCTAAGTGGGTCCACAAGTGGCATTTCTATGTGTAAGCCTGACCTTTCAGAGAAGCCGCCCTCCACAGTTTCTTTTCCATCTGTAGTTGTGGGGATGAGCAGTATTGCCGAGGACATAGAAATTGAGGATGCCACCGTGGAATTGCAAGAGGATGAGAGGAATATATGTGCAGCTGATGCTGGCACTAATGAGGATGTTGAGGATGAGGATATTATTTGTATAAGTAGAACCAAGAAATCCACATCTTTTGTGTGGAATTACTTTTACCCAAACCCTGACAACGTTTGTCAAGCCATTTGTAGCCTCTGTGAGACCACAGTTAGTAGAGGTAGGGACGTTAAACATCTAGGAACCTCTACGCTATTACGTCATCTGCAGCGAGCTCATGACAGGTGTTTGATAACAGAAACTACTGCAAAAAAAATAACAACAAGCAGTCCAGCATTAGCTAGATGCCTTCTCTCTACTAAATCCCAGCACCTGCAATCTCCGCCGACAACACCTTCCTCCTCAATATCCTCAGGAATGATCAGTGGTAGTACAACATCCAATTTATTAGTGCTAAGTCACGGTGACTCCTCCAATTTCCAGGACACCTCAGAAGAAACTGAATCTTTGAGCGCTAGGCCTGCTGCTGCTGCTGCTGCTGGTGGATCTTCATCCCAGAAGTGGACAAAGAAGACTACTAGTAGTATACCAAAAAAACAATTGACTGTTAAAGAATCTCTTGCAAGGGGAAGCAAGTATGACAGCTCTCACCCTGTCGCACAGCGGATCACTGACGCCATGACAGCTATGCTAATATTAGATCTGCGTCCAATATCCTCAATTAATGCAGTGGGATTTACACAGCTAGTTGAGGTCATGTGTCCCCGGTACCAAATTCCATCTCGGTTTCATTTTACCCGAAAAGCCATTCCTCGGCTGTACCAGGACGTTAAACAGAACCTAATTATTGGTCTGCAAAATGCTATTGTACCCACTGTCCACTTAACCACAGATATGTGGACAAGCGGTAGTGGACAAACTAAAGATTACATGACTGTGACAGCCCACTGGGTGGGTGAATCGCCTTCAGCAGCAGCAGTATCTAACAAACAACACCAGCTCATTCAGAGGCAGGCAACTCTGTGCATCACCGGATTCAATAAGAGGCATACCGCTGACAACCTCTTAGAAAAACTAAGAGATGTCATAGAAACATGGCTTACCCCACTTGGACTCTCCTCAGGATTTGTGATTTCTGACAATGCTACAAATATAGTGAAAGCATTACAGCTGGGTGAATTCCAACACATCCCCTGTTTTGCTCACACAATAAACTTAGTGGTGCAGGGTTTTTTAAAAAACGACAGGGGCGTTCAGGAGATGCTGTCTGTGGCCCGAAAAATTTCGGGACATTTTCGGCATTCAGCAACAGCGTGCAGGAGATTGCAGCACCTGCAAGAGCAGTTTAATTTGCCCTGCCATCAACTGAAGCAAGAAGTGGTAACGAGGTGGAACTCAACCCTGTATATGCTTCAGCGGATGGAGGAGCAGCAAAAAGCCATCCATAGCTATACGACAAGCCATGACATTGGGAGAGGAGGGGGAATGTACCTTACCCCAGCACAGTGGAGAGTACTTTCTGTCTTGTGCAAGGTGCTCAAACCATTTGAAGTTGCCACTTGTGAAGTGAGTGCTGACACTGCTAGCTTGAGTAAGGTGATTCCCCTGATTTCGCTTTTGGAAAAGCAGCTGGAGAAATTGAAGGATGATATTAAACAAAGTGATTCCGCAAAGTATGCTGGACTGATAGATCAAGTCCTTTGTTCGCTTCGCCAGGATCCACGGGTGGCCAAGATCTTGAAATCTGATCATTATATTTTAGCAACCATTCTTGATCCTAGGTTCAAGTCATATGCTGTGTCTTTCTTTACAACTGACCCAGATCTTAAAAGAACCAAAGCGCTCCTGGTGAGCAAGTTGGCAGCTGAAGTGACACATGGCACTACGATGACGTCTCCTCCTTCGGTTTCTGCAGCAGCAGCCAGAAAAAAATGCACCTTTTCCAAAAGACCCAGTGGTGATGCAGATAAGTCAAGTCAACATTTTGACATCTGGTCGGGTCTAAAAGATTTGCCCAACACCAGTGACACCTCTACCGCAACTCCATCTAATACGATTACCATCCAAAGAATGGTGGAGGATTATTTTCAGGACACCATACACGTAGACATGTCACAGAGTCCCTTCGAATATTGGAAGAAAAAAAAGGCAATTTGGAGACCCTTGTATAAACTGGCTTTGCATTATTTAAGCTGCCCACCCTCCAGTGTGTACTCGGAGAGAGTTTTCAGTACAGCCGGGAACCTTGTGAGTGAACGACGAAGGAGGCTACTTCCACAAAATGTAGAAAAAATGATGTTCATTAAAATGAACTGGAAATTTCACGAGGAAAACCTTTCCCACCAATCACGTCACAGTACAGATACTTCTGTAATGGTAGATTCCAGCGGGGATGAACTGATATTGTGTGAGGAATCGGATGATGTACACACTGATGAGGGTGAGGATGGCAATGATGGTGACATCATGCCACTGTAGACCTGTTGCCTTTAGTAGATTGGAAGATTTTTTTGTGGGGGCCCAAACAAACCAAGCACTTCAGCCACAAAGTGGCAGTACCTGTCGCTGAAATGCTTTGTTTGTTAAAGTGTGCATGTCTTTTTTAAGATCCAACATAAAGGGTGGGTGGGAGGGCCCAAGGACAATTCCATCTAGCACTACCTTTCATTTCTGCCACTGCTGTGTGGCATAGTTTCATAGATGTGCTTTAAACTGTGGTGTCTGTGCCACTGCGCCGCTGCTCTGACGCTTGGTCACCAGTCAGCTCACTGCAACCTTTGGCCAATAATGGTGAAACCAATAATTTAAGCTGTGAGGTGGTCTAAATTGACTGTAAATGACTGGAAATTAATGTTATTGAGGTAAATAACACTCTAGGAAGAAAAAAAAGCCCAATTTATGTAATTTTAGCTTTTTTTGCCAATTTTGGCAAAAAATCCAAATCCAAATCCAAATCCAAATCCAAAGCCAGTCACCGCAGTTTGGCAAATCCAAATCCAAAGCCGGATGACGAATTAGAACCAAATCCAAATCCGGCAAAAATGGTCCAGCGCACATCCCTAATACAGACACAGGACACTACACCCATAACATGACCTGACCGCTGTACATGATCATAATACACATCTATTACACTGTATACAGACACAGGACACTACACCCCCAACATGTCCTGACCGCTGCACATGATCATAATACACATCTATTACACTGTATACAGACATAGGACACTACATCCCCAACATGACCTGAACACTGCACATGATCATAATACACATCTATTACACTGTATACAGACATAGGACACTACACCCCCAACATGTCCTGACCGCTGTACATGACCATAATACACATCTATTACACTGTATACAGACATAGGACACTACACCCCCAACATGTCCTGACCACTGGACATGACCATAATACAGTTCTATTACACTGTATACAGACATAGGACACTACACCCCCAACATGCCCTGACCACTGTACATGATCATAATACACTTCTATTACATGATCATAACACACATCTATTACACTGTATACAGACATAGGACACTACACCCCCAACATGACCTGACCACTGTACATGATCATAATACACATCTATTACACTCTATACAGACATAGGACACTACACCCCCAACATGTCCTGACCACTGTACATGATCATAATACACATCTATTACACTGTATACAGACATAGGACACTACACCCCCAACATGTCCTGACCGCTGTACATGACCGTAAAACACATCTATTACACTGTATACAGACATAGGACACTACACCCCCAACATGACCTGACCGCTGTACATGATCATAATACACATGTTACACTGTATACAGACATAGGACACTACACCCCCAACATGACCTGACCACTGTACATGACCATAATACACATCTATTACACTGTATACAGACATAGGACACTACACCCCCAACATGTCCTGACCCTGTACATGATCATAATACACATCTATTACACTGTATACAGACATAGGATACTACATCCCCAACATGACCATAATACACATCTATTACACTGTATACAGACATAGGACACTACACCCCCAACATGACCTGACCACTGTACATGATCATAATACACATCTATTACACTGTATACAGACATAGGACACTACACCCCCAACATGACCTGACCACTGTACATGACCATAATACATCTATTACACTATAAATATAAATGGTATATGCTCTACAAATGGTGCTCCAAACAATCAGCTCCTGAAAAATGACAGAAACTGATTTGTTGGTACTTTTTCTGTCTCCAAGATATGATAAATCTCCCCCATGGGGCGGAATTCAATTGTTTTCGCGGCCCGCATTTCCCGTCTAAAGTGACAGGAGATCGCGGGCCACTATGCAATTGTTCCAGATTTTCGCGCTGATCGCACCCAAAGTGGTCGGGTTTAGCCGCGTAAAGCAGCTAAACCCGACCGAAGTGCTGGGCGCAATCGCAAAAAGTGATGTTTGGGCGCCCAAACATGTCACTTTTCGCACATTTCAGCTCTTATCCCCCAGGGGCTGCAAGCTGAAATGTAGCGCTGGCAGCTGATCGTGCCCGACAGGAGCAAGAACTGAATAGCTCCGTCGGGCGCGATCGGGGCAGGAATCAATTGAATTCCACCCATAAAGTCCAGACCAGTGAAATCATGCTGAAATGTAAGGGAATATAATACATGACTCATTACACCAGGACCACTCTAGAGGAAAATCTGAGACCACCTCTCCAACACTGAAGGTTGACCATGCAACAGCACACGGATCCAAAGCACACCAGCAATCCTACAACGGGATGGCTGATAAAAAAAATAGGTTTTGTAGTGGCCATACCTTGACGCTATCAGGCTGCAGTGGCTGGAACTTTGCTAGTTCACAACATAGACCAGTTGTTCCCAAACTCTCTGTTATTGACTAGGAATTTTGAGAGATTGAGAAGATATATAAAATGTCTAGCAACAGACAAAAAACCCAGATCAAGGGCCGATAGGTGGGTAACGAATCTTTGCCCACTTGACCCGATCCATAGTGTGCCACTTACTACCAGGCTGCGCTATAGCAGTATATGATTACTGGGAGCTGGCACACAGCAGCAGTGGGAAGTGAGATGGTCTCAGGGAGCTGGCACACAGCAGCAGGCAGAGCAGACACTTACTTGCAGTCCCGAGGTAAGGAGCCTCTCTCTCCCTATGCAGAGAGACATTAGCAGATTCCTGTGTGTGTGACTGTGCAGCGGTGTGGAAGTTGCTGTACTACTTTGCAGTGCTCTGAGCCAGACAGGGAGCTGTGAGTTATTTGGGGTGATAGTCCTGTTGCTTCCCCCCAGATCCAACCCTGGTGCCAGTGTATAGCGGGTATGGGCACAAGTGGGCCACACAGTGCCAGTGTACATGGGGTGGGGCTGCGCAGTGCCAGTGTACATAGGGTGGGGCTGCATACTGCCGGTGTACATAGGGTGAGGGCACAGATGAGGCTACACAGTGTAATGGTGCATACACACTACACGATATGCTCCCTGAGCGATATCGTGTAGTGTGTCCCCGGCAGGCTGTGCTCAATGTCGTTCATGACATTGAGCACAGCCGCTGAACGATATCATTAATGATATCGTTCAGCGCCGGGCTCTCTCCCCCATTCCCCAACATGCAGCAACCTGAGGAGATCGTCAGGTTGGCCTGCATGTCAGCCCGATGAACGATGATGACGAACGACCCGCGGGAACGCGCGTCGTCATTATCGTTCATCGTTTTGGGGTTAAAAATGGACGATAAAGTGGACGACTGAACGATAACGATATCGTTATCGTTCGTCCACTTTATCGCCCAGTGTGTACGCACCTTTAGTGTACACAGGAGGAGGGCTGAGTGCTCCTAACTCCATTGCCCCCCTGTGACCCCCAGCAGCTGGCTGCCTGTACAAACTAGCACGCAGAGCAGCCTGAGGACAGCCAGTGCTGGGGGTGGGAGAGGGGAGTGCAGCAGTCTGCAAACTCTCGTCCTGCAGAGATATCATTACTCCTGGGATGGGGAAGACCACGGCAGGGTCACACTCACAGGAGGAGAGGGAGGAGGAGGATGGAGGGGGCGGTGCAGAAGCTTGCAGCCCTCTCTGTGTAAATGGCCGCACGCTGCAGAATAGTAATAGCACTTTGCGCACTGCACAGGGAGGGCGCATTTGCCAAGGGGGAACCATTTGCCTAGTTCTTACCGTCTCAATACTTGCCTATTTTTGAAAACTAGTTTCAGGGAGATTACAGATAGTAATACAATGTGCGCCATTGAGGGAGGCGTAACCAGCTCCACCCAGAGGGAGTGCCTAGCTCCACCTAGGGATATCTATTGCCACTCAGGGGTGTGTCTCACCTCAATGGCCACCTCTTCTATAACACGGTCATACCCAAACAGCAAATCAGACAGTCAGTGGCTGCTGTGTCTGTGGCGCTGTCCCCAAGCACTAGGCGGTCTATGTACCAAGACTTGGAGTGAGATAACGTGGTGATAAAGTACCTGCCAATTAGCTCCTACCTGTCAATTTTCATACAGAGCCTGTAAAGTGATTTAGGCGCTGATTATCTCTCTCTAAGGCTTACTACATAGACCCCTAGATTTGACCATTCAGGCTTGCAGCAATTTTGTTCTACAAGGTGCTGTTCCTACAGTAAGATGAATGGGACAATTCTGCTCTATTTATCAAGCAGTGAAAAGTGTGGAGAAGTGGACCAGTGGAGAAGTTGCCCATAGCAACCAATCAGCTTTCAAGTACAGTCTATAAAATAATTGGTAGGAGCTGACTGGTTGCCATGGGCAACTTCTCCACACTTTTCACTGCTTGATAAATAGACCCCCTAGTCTCCTAAAGACTGGAGCACAATTACAGACAAGATGAAAAAAAGAACATGTGCTTAGATACCCCGTTCTGCAATTTATACTTAGAATATTTCATTACATAACTCCTGGACTGTGAAAGTGCACAGTTTAAATATGGCACAAAAAAAGCCCCAAAGTGAGTTTATATTCAGCAGAATAACCGAATTATGATGGCTCCAGTAGAAAACAGCGATAACTAATGTGCCGCCTGCTTCCTTCTAAATCACTACTTACATTTATTTATTCTTTAATAGGGATAGGATTTGGACTAGGGCCAACCGCCGGGGGAGGAGAGACCGCTGCTGCCACCAGTAACTGGCACCGGACTCCGACGAAGTGGCAACTTAAACATAGGTGTGTCAGGGGCGTGTCACAGCTTACTACCGACGGCCATCCTGCGCGTACATGGGGTTACTCAGAAGTTCGAAGATCGACTGATGTACGTCTGATGATTGCGGCTTTGTGCAGATCAGAGACGTTGCCGATGGGAGTCTACGTACAAATCCCAGCGGCTGCACCATTGGCATATTTTTCGTACATGCACATTTGCCACCATCTCTATACCAGGCTCTCAGTATTAATCACTAAGCGCCCCCAGCAATAAAATAATGGTAAATCACAGCAAAGAAAAATAACACCGCTAGTCCAGGGAGAGACTTTGGAAGAACAGTCGCAAATGAACTAATAAAAAATAAAAATATGTGACTTATAAATGTTACTGTTCATTGCCTCAGTCTACCAACCAGAGCTTTTCGAAATGTATCCCCATTTTGTATAAACGTTTCCGAGTGCGCAATTAGCGATGATAGAGAATAGTGAGGTGTGGTCCTGCAGCACATTGCTGGTCAGTATTATGGGTACAGCTTACATGGGTAACTGGCTATATTCACCAGACTCATTCCATCACTGTCATATATTGACCCAAGTTCAGTGACAATGTTGACATTGCTTTGCATATAACCAGTAACTTTTAGGAAACTATATTAAAATGTATGTGTTTATATACATGGGCGCACATGCAAAGAGAAGTAATGTAATATATGCAGCAGAGGTGTTCTTAAATATGGCAAATCTGTAATTAAATAGGGGGGAGGGAGGATTTGGGCACAAGGGATGGACAATATTCTTTTTTATTAGCTGAAAGACATTTACCATTAGAATGAATTGCATATTTAACACAGGCAACCCCAAATACAGACTCGTGGAACCCTGTTTGAGCCCAGAAAGGTATTCTATATAATACGTCTGCATCTGCAATGGAATGTACTCTATTGGCCCCAACCATACAAAGGCCCCCATTTACTAATGACTTTTATCACCAAAACAAGGGGGTATACTTACTAAAATGCAAGTTTTTAGAAGTGGAGATGTTGCCCATAGCCACCAGATTCTACTTAACATTTATCTAGCACAGTGGTTCTCAAACTCGGACCTCAGGACCCCACACAGGTCACCCAGTAGGTGCACAAGTTTATTCATTACTCACTGACACATTTTAAAAGATCCACATGTGGTTATAATTATTTCACTTTTGATTCTGTTTAGAGACCTGGAAAACATGCACTGTGTGGGGTCCCGAGGACAGAGTTTGAGGGGAACCTTTCTTCTGCAGAGGGCCATTTTGAGATTTATAAAACTATTCGCGGTCATTGTGCAAGACACGTCCCCTCCTGAGGATGCTCGGGGGAGCTGTAAGGGCAGCGGTATGACCGTCTGAAGTGTCGCACCAGGCAGCACTGCTGCATAGATCCTGAATGGCAACCTGCTAGCCAGATGAGGCTAGCACAAAAAAGGTCCAAGGGCCAGACCAAATGATTCTGTGGGTGTTATATGGCCCTCGGGCCTGAGGTTCCCCATTTCTGTTCTAGAGGATGATAGCTAAAATCTGATTGGTTGCTATGGGCAATACCTCCACTTCTAAAAACCCGCAGGAGAGTGGCGCTTGGCTGTGACATCATAGGCAAGTGCTACATTCCCAGCGTAACACTGACATGGAGGAGGAGCAGCAGCCAGAAGCTTTACATAAAAACTACTTCCTCATGTCAACAGACAATACTATGGGGCAGATGTACTAAGCTCTGGAAAGTGACAAACCAATCAGCTCCTAGCTGTAATATTTCAAACACAGTTAGGAGCTGAGTGGCTGGCAGTTTATCACTTTCCAGAGCTTAGTACATCCCCCCTATGTGTGGCAGAGCTGTAAGGAGCAATAATAGAAGCACTGAGGGACATTATATCACTCCAAACCACTGTAACTAAAGGCAGCCGCCTAGGTTCTCCCAATGGAAGCGTTGGCCCTGGGTGGGAGTCTCCCTCACATTGCAGGATAGTAGGCAGCTATGCAATGCGAATACAGGGCCTGATTCAGAGCCGGACGCTATTTGCGCTTGCTCGTTCAGAAAAAGGGGCCGGATATTTAAATAGAGCGCTCGCTCTTTGCAGTCTGTTGACGCCTCTATGTCTGAACGAGCGAACGAAACATGCGCTCGCTATTTTTTTAAAAACGCCCCCTGGCCGCTCGCATCCTACGTCATCTCCGCTATTTATTAGATTAATCGAGTACATCGAAAGGCGTATGAACTGCTCGCAGCGCTTGTGGTAGGATTTTCCTACCACAATCATGCGAGCAGTTCAGGCTAAAAGGCTAAAAGTTTGGCACGCCTGCGTTCGGATCTCCACTCCCCGTTTTCAAGCACCTTCCCCTGTTACCACCCACAAACGCCTCATTCTGTCACTCAAATTAGCAGGCATTCGCTATTTTGCAAGCACACAATTTCCGACCGCAATGACTGGTTCGCGCATGCGTATTACAACCCATACGCATGCGCAGTTGTGCGAACATAGCTCGGAGCGAACGAGCGGCCGCTTACGAGCGGCTCTGAATCAGGTCCACATTCCTCACATACAAAAAACACACAGGTTTTGCCCTTAACACTGGAACATTTCATACATTTTGTCTAGTAAAAAAGCACAGTCTATATATTGGTCACACAAAGTGAAGCCATTATTAGTAAGCAAAGACAAATATGAACAAACGGCAACACAATTCTAGAACACATAAAACACTAGGTGGTTCCCCATAGGGATTAATAATAGTCTGAAGATCCCAAACAATACAGAATCTTGTGTCATGTGGGTGCAGACCAGGAGCCGTGACATGCTCAGCAAAGTCTACACCAGGCCCTGTTGTTCTGCCCTCAAATGCCACACAAGGCTCTCTTACTGTTCACAGACTGAAGAGTCTCTCCTCAGTGAACTCCAATTGTCTGGAGGTCAATAGCAGGAACAGCCGTAAGCTTTAAACAATAAGCAAGTTCCCATTTCCGCGCATTTCTTTCCCAGGCTGGAAGCTCCATCTGAATTATTTGTCTCCTGACTCCCTGACATGGTCGGTGGTGAGACCAAGCAGGGATGAAGTGAGTGTAAAATGCATTCAATCCATAGTTCCGCCCTTATTGGCCTGGGTTAGAGGAGGCTGACAAAACACCAGCGTTACTTTACAGTAAATCCCTGCTTCTAATTATACAGTGATAGCAAAATAAAACAGACCTCTAATTGTTTCATGGGGTTGGTCATGTAAGTGCGATTCGGCCAATTAGAAAATATATGAATGTTAAATACATTTTTATTGTGCAAATGTTTCTATTTGTAAACTGACCTTTTCTGCTTCCACTGTTCACCTACAGAGCTCATCTATAATAAACTGTCCCCAGGCATCTACATTACTATACAGAATACAGTTTTATCAAGTCACTATTCAACAAAAAAATATATATATTTGTATTACATCTGGGAATCCCCAATGTCAGTAAGTTGAGGAAGAGCTTACTTAATGTGTCTACTATAGTCTGTATTGCCATCAAAGCTGATAGCATTAACACTCAGTCGCTCTTCTCTGGCTCCCGAAACACTAATGTCCCCCATCCACTAATCCGGACACCACACTCGATTTATCACACTCCATATAGAAAATTCCAAAAATATTGTTGCCTTTTGGTCCATTAACCTCCTCTATCTTAATCAAAATCTGGAGCAGCCCTCTATCATCTGCAGGGGGCGACAGATAGGCTTTCAGATCCTGTCTGATGGGTGATGCAATATTTTTGTATTCTATGAAACCTATTCAGACTTTCCCCTTCTTCCCCGAAATCTCTCCATCTCCACAAAAATAAAAAAATAACAAGTATCAATAGCTTCAACTTGCTCCCTCGATTATTTTTTAACAGTTGACTCAGGTCTCTATCAGGCTTCCTCCAAGGGCCTAATAACTACCCTACACAAAGTACTAACAGCCTCTACCACATCCATGAGATACCCCAATGAGATGGAGTGGGGGTAACACAGCAGAGACAATAGGCAGGGCATTAGTGGGTAGGCCTGTGGTACAATACTGCAAGCAGCTGTATCCATGCAAAACTAATACCTCTTTTCCACCTAAATTCCGGGTTGGAAACAAAGTTCCTATCCGGATCAGACCCGTAATTTTGCCGGCGCCGACTCGGGATATTCCCGAGTCAGTGCCGCTCACACCGCAGTCGGGTCTGCATAGACCCGGCTTTTCCGGAGTGAAAGTGGTCGCTTGGAGATAACGTCATCTCCAAGCGTCACTGACGCTGGACCAATCGGCCGGCTAGCAGCGCACTCCAGATCATCGTGACCCAGAGTGCGCTGTTCTCACAGCAGGGTTTCACGGGCTACGTCCGTGTTAAACCCTGCCAGTTTCCTTGGGTTGGATTGTTGGGTCATTCGACCCGACGATCTAACCATCTCCCCTTTTACACCAGGGAGCTGCCCGGGTAACCCTTAAAAAACCCGGGTTTTAGCTCCGGTGTAAAAGGGGTATTAAAGAAAATGTGTATAAACTAATAATACTACACTACTTGGCCAAAAGTCTGTGAACATTCGAACATCACACCCATGTGTACCTGTTATACATCTAATTCCAAAACCATGGACATCAAAACCGAGTTGGTCCCCATTAGGCAGCTAGAACAGTCTCCACTCCTCTGGAAAAAGTCGTGTCATGTTGGAAGTCACTGACCACTTCAGGACAACCAATTCTACTGCTAATTTATTTAAATAGGGCACACATATTACAGCACTTTACAGAGGCTATATCTAGTCATTCACATCAGTTCCTGCCAGGATGCAGTTTATATACCTACCATCAAGATGACAGCTGGCAAAATCCCGCCACCAGAATCCCGAACCGCGGACAGAAGACCGGCACCGGAATCCCGATATTAGTGGAGATGCCGACACCGGAATCCTGACAGCCAGCATCCCGATCGCAAGTCTAGCGGGCGCAGTTAGCAGCAGGGGGGGAAGCTAGGTTTAGACATCCCAGGGACGGGGGGGGTTAGGCACTAAAGGGGGAGGGTTAGGTTTAGGCACTAACCGGGAGGGTTAGGGTGCGGAGTAGGGAGGGTTAGCGTTAGGGTGCAAAAAAAGAGGGTTATGGTTAGAGGGTTAAGGAAAGAGGGTTAGGGTACTTACTGTGCCCCTGTCGAGATACCGAGCATCGGGATGCCGCTGTCTGTCTTTTGACAGACGGTATCCCGACTGCCGATGTCCCATACCCAGCCTGTCCCTGCCCACTGGAGCTTACACTCTTTCCTGACATATGTACACACACTAGGGTTATTTTTCTTTGGCAGAAACCAATTAATCTGCCAGTATGTTTTTGAAATGTGGTAGGAAACCAGAGCACAGTGAGAACATACAAACTCCACAGGTAAAGCATGAATTTATGACCTCAGTGCGGTAAGGGAATACTGCTAACCACTATGGCACCGCGCTATTGAGAGACTACAGAGATTGCAGGGCTGCATGCTTGATTTTATCCACCAGTTAACAACATGTGTGGCTGAATTAGGCAAATGCACTCATTAGAAGGGTGTCCACATAATTTATGCAGTGTACGTTCCCACCAGGCTGGATAAAATGCATCTCACCCAGGCTCCTTTCTGAATATCCGGTGGGATTGTCGCAGATTATCACATTTTAGAATAATACTCGGGACCTGGAAATGAGCCCTTTATCTCTGCTCTTCATAAAAGCCCATTAATCCCCATCATAACTGACTAGGCAGCCCCTCTAATCATCATCTACCCTATTCTACCAGATTACCCATCTAGTGACTCCACTCCCTCTGACACCGCTGGGTCTCACATGCAGTACCCCCTTCTCACATTCTCCCCTACAACCACTATCTCCACTATCTACCAGTCTGCCTTTGTTCTGTCTTCTCTGATCCTGTCTGTCCGCCCAGACAGTGACTCTACCCTACTCTTTGCTGCCTCCATACCCTTATTTTATCACGGTGTGTATTCCATGTAGTGATGGATTATTGTGTTTTCTATACCCTGTACGGTGCTGTGGAAACTTTGCAGCGCCATTTCATTAAAGATAAAATTAGTAATGTTGTCCTGCTTTATGGGGAACAATATTAGCATTTGTGCTGGTTATACAGTGGCGTAACTACTGCCCCCGCAGCCCCCGCAGTGGCTTGGAGACGCTGGGTAGCTTGGGGGCGACGGGGGCAGTAGTAGTAACTACGCAGGGTGCAGGGGGTGGGGTCGCACCCCCTGCACTCTCCATCTGCCGGGCACCCGCTGAGTGTGTTACCAGCGGGCGCCCGGCTCCTATTCAAACTCCCGGCGGCAACCGGAGGACGGAGCTCCCTCAGTCTTCCGGGTCCCGCAGGGCACTATGGGAGTGACGTAATTACATCACTCCCATAGTGCCGAGGAGCGGACGCCGGGGTATGGACGGCAGCAGCACTGGAGCGGGGATAAAGGTAAGTGTTTGTGTTTTTTTCTTTTGTGTGTGTGTGTGTGTGTGTTTGTTTGTGTGCGCGCAGAGTGGGGGAGCAACTACAGGGGGCTAACTACAGGGGGCTAACTACTAGAAGGGGCACTACAGGGGGCTAACTACTAGAAGGGGCACTAAAAGGGGCCCTGCATAATGGGCACTACTACAGGGGGCACTACTTTAATGGGGACTACTACAGGGGGTCCTGCATAATGGGCACTACTACAGGGGGCCCTGCATAATGGGCACTACTACAGGGGGCATTGCATAAGGGTCACTACTACAGGGGGCATTGCATAAGGGGCACTACTACAGGGGGCATTGCATAATGGGCACTACTACTGGGGACATTGCATAAGGCGCACTACTACAGGGGGCATTGCATAATGGCACTACTACAGGGGACATTGCATAATGGGCACTACTACAGGGGACATTGCAAAAGGGGCACTACTACAGGGGGCATTGCAAAAGGGGCACTACTACAGGGGGCATTGCAAAAGGGGCACTACTACAGGGGGCATTGCATAATGGCACTACTACTGGGGACATTGCAAAAGGGGCACTACTACAGGGGGCATTGCAAAAGGGGCACTACTACAGGGGGCATTGCAAAAGGGGCACTACTACAGGGGGCACTGCATATGGGGCACTACTACAGGGGACATTGCAAAAGGGGCACTACTACAGGGGGCATTGCAAAAGGGGCACTACTACAGGGGGCATTGCAAAAGGGGCACTACTACAGGGGGCACTGCATATGGGGCACTAGTATAGGGGGCATTGCATTTTGGGGCACAACTACAGGGGGCACTGTATAAGGGGCACTAATTTGATACACAGTTTACAAGTTATAAACTATGTTCCCAATAATCTGGTTCTACGCGGACATAAAAACTGCGCAACCTGTCTTGAGCTGAGGTGACGGACTGGCAGGAGCAGAAAGGAGGGTTGGTGAAGTAGATCTGTCAGGGTGGGATGTAATGGGCATTACTGTTTGGCATAATGTGTATTTGGCATTACTGTGTGCACAATGTGCTATTAGGGGCATTACTGTGTGGCATAATGTGTAAGGGGCATTACTGTGTGGCATAATGTGTTGTATGTGGCATTACAGTGTGGCATAATGTGAAATAGGGGCATTACAGCATGGCATAAATTTGTTATAAGCGCTTTACTGTATGTCATTATGTGTTATATGTGGCATTATTGTGTGGGATGTGTAAGGGGCATTGCTGTGTGGCATAATGTATTGTAAGGGGAACTCCGGTGTGGCATAATGTGTTGTAAGGGGCATTCCGGTGTGGCACACTGTGTTATAAGTGGCATTACTTAGTGTGTCATAATGTGTAAGGCACATTGCTGTATCATGTAACCACACACCTTAAACGTAGTCTTCGGGTGTGTTTGATCTTTGGGGGGGGGGGGGGGGGCGCCTGAAACTTTTTTGGCATGGGGGAGCAAAATTTATAGTTACGCCACTGTGGTTATATATGGTGAGGGTAGAAAGATCTTGTACATCGAAATAACTTTTCACGATATGGCGATGAGCCAAAGTGATGCAGCCGCATATTAAGACTAAAGGGTATCTTAAGATAAGCACAACTCGAAAGATATAATTGTGCGGCAGTAAGTGTATACCTTTGTTCTGGCCACAAAATTGTCTCTTTCTGTAAATCAGGCTCCGCAAGTATTGTCATGTGATAGGACCTTTAATAAATATATATATCTATACTAATATTATAAGAAAGTTGTGTCTGTCTGTTTGTTCCAAGTTGGCGCAAAAACTACTGAACAGATTTTCCTGAAAACTGCATCATTGTGTAGTGGAAAGTCCTAGAAATAACCAGCACTGTGTCATCTCCATCCATTGTGATGCTGAGCAATAACCAAAACATTTACTGACATCATCAAAGCTAAAGATAGGTGTGGCAACATGCGTGCGGCTGATAAGGGGGGACGGGGGGTGGAGAGGTGCCTTGGGTATTTGAAAGGTATCCGGATAGAAGATTGACAATGCAAATGTTGACAGTCAATAAGGTCGACACCAGATTGTCGACATGCAATAGTTGACAGGAACAGAAGGTCGACTCATATACGGTCCGCACAAAACTGGTTGACATTTTATTTATGCCTTTTCAACATTTTTAAGGTTAGGGTTAGGCACTTGGTGGAAGGTTTGGGTTAGACTGCTGGAAGGGACGGTTAGGGACTAGGGGGAGGGTTAGGTTTAGATTACCCAAAAAAATAAAAAATAAGAAAAGTGGACCATTTTTTGTGTCGACAATTCGAACCTGTCGACCTTCTGCACTGTCGATCTTTTGGATCCATCGACCGTCTGGTGTTGACATTATATATATATATATATATATATACACACACATACATAAACACACACATACAAAATAAATATATGCACAAAGGAACACCAATTAGGATTTGGTTGAAACAGTCGTTGAGCGGGCTGCTGCTGACTATTGGACGCTGTATTTTTAGACCTTCACAATAAATCTAGAGTGCTGGCTCTTTGTTGCTTTTATTCCCCCCCAAAAAAGTGATATATATATACACACACATACATATATATGAATACAACAACAAGGTGGAAGAAAGTCTTGGGCGCTTCAAAACTATGCTGCAGCCTTTTCAATAAAGATCTTTCCCCAAAAATCCAAAGAAATATCCGTTATGCAAAATTTATTGAAAAAATTGGCGCTGCTAGTTATAGTGTGTTTAGAACAAATAGAAAAAATAGTTATCCGTGTAGATGCTGTAATAAACGTCAGTTCTAATATTCTTTCTTTGTCTTTACCCAAAGTTCCGAGATTAAATGCAGAGATGGGGACACTCCTATCATGATGTTTTAATACAACACAAAGTGTATGCACACACCTAGAACTTACAGTCCTATCAGGTGGTGCTCAGCATATAAAGGTATCTTTGATGTAATATGGAAATGGAGGAGCGTACCCGTACTCACAAGGCTACGAAAGATTGTCTGCTCATAAAGGTATCTTTTCAATCCTCCATACTCAATAAAAGATCTTTTTCTTTGTATCAAAAAAGTGGTTTATTTAACAAAAACTCAAGACGACAATCATATAAAAATATATATAGAGCATTCTCCAAGATGGAAAAGCTGCACTGTGAACAACTGTGGTATAAATGGTGTGGAGGTGAGAGGGGTCCGGATCCCAAAAAAAAGTGTGGGTGAACAAATAAATGCAACACCTCTCCGCACCTACCTCTAGTATATTCACAGTGACAGCAGTCCAGGTGAGAATGTCCCCTTCTCAGCCAACGCGTTTCGAGACGGAGTCTCTTTTTCAAGGCGTGAAGGTAAGTGTTAAGATTCCTGCTTTTATACCCCTCTTCCTGGATTTTTCAAGATGGCCGCATCAGCACTTCCGGTCCGCACGGAATTAGGTTCCCCTCTTTTCCGCTGGTCTTTAAAGGACCCCCCCGCTCAACTTATTCTCCACTTTATCCTAAAATGGATCAGTCCCCCATGTTGAATCGGCATATCAGCGGATCGCCGGAGTGTGATCTCCGCGGCTTAACTGGAAGTGCTCATCCGGAAGCTGTAATCCGGTTACAGGGCTTCTGGGGGATGTAGTTTTTTCCGTGTATGATCTCAGTGGCTCTGACGGAGGCAGAGAGACGGAAGCTGCGATTAGAGCCTTCTAGAATTCTGGGAAATGTAGTATTTTTTCAAGCTTAGAGTTCTCCTACGAATAGCCTTTAGGTGGATTCTGGGAGATGTAGTTTTTTAGACAGACGTTAGGATGAATCTGTTTCCAGCTGGTCTAGAATTAAGGCATGCCGTCCTGTGGTAGTAACTACCACAGGACGCAGCTTCCGCAGCTTCCGTCTCTCTGCCTCCGTCAGAGCCACTGAGATCATACACGGAAAAAACTACATCCCCCAGAAGCCCTGTAACCGGATTACAGCTTCCGGATGAGCACTTCCAGTTAAGCCGCGGAGATCACACTCCGGCGATCCGCTGATATGCCGATTCAACATGGGGAACTGATCCATTTTAGGATAAAGTGGAGAATAAGTTGAGCGGGGGGGTCCTTTAAAGACCAGCGGAAAAGAGGGGAACCTAATTCCGTGCGGACCGGAAGTGCTGATGCGGCCATCTTGAAAAATCCAGGAAGAGGGGTATAAAAGCAGGAATCTTAACACTTACCTTCACGCCTTGAAAAAGAGACTCCGTCTCGAAACGCGTTGGCTAAGAAGGGGACATTCTCACCTGGACTGCTGTCACTGTGAATATACTAGAGGTAGGTGCGGAGAGGTGTTGCATTTATTTGTTCACCCACACTTTTTTTTGGGATCCGGACCCCTCTCACCTCCACACCATTTATACCACAGTTGTTCACAGTGCAGCTTTTCCATCTTGGAGAATGCTCTATATATATTTTTATATGATTGTCGTCTTGAGTTTTTGTTAAATAAACCACTTTTTTGATACAAAGAAAAAGATCTTTTATTGAGTATGGAGGATTGAAAAGATACCTTTATGAGCAGACAATCTTTCGTAGCCTTGTGAGTACGGGTACGCTCCTCCATTTCCATATTACATCAAAGATACCTTTATATGCTGAGCACCACCTGATAGGACTGTAAGTTCTAGGTGTGTGCATACACTTTGTGTTGTATTAAAACATCATGATAGGAGTGTCCCCATCTCTGCATTTAATCTCGGAACTTTGGGTAAAGACAAAGAAAGAATATTAGAACTGACGTTTATTACAGCATCTACACGGATAAGTATTTTTTCTATTTGTTCTAAACACACTATAACTAGCAGCGCCAATTTTTTCAATAAATTTTGCATAACACATACATATATATATATATATATATATATATATAATATATATTATGTATGTATTTTTTTAGTTTTTTAGTTTTTTTTTTATATATGAGGAATACGCAAGTACAAATATACAGAGTGGAACGCCATTCCACAGAATACGAATCAATAGCAGAACTCCACCGCTGCATCACTGGAATGTCGCACCTAGGCAACGCAGTCTGTTCCGACACAAAACTCGACTCACATGGAATTTTGCCTTTTTCTATTTTTAGAGATCATTGACCATGTAAAATGTTCTCGCTTTTGTGCACAAAAAAAATAAAATAATAAAAAAAGTGTAACACTTATTTAAAAAGTGTTTGCACATTCAGTTAAGATTTTCACTTTTCAGTACCGGTGATGGTCACCGCACTGCAAAATCTACATGTTACACCAGAGAAGATACATGTTCACCATGAAGCTGGCACCTCATCTGACTCGGTGCTAAATCCGCACGGAGGATAAATGTGTCCCTTGCAATCTATATATAGCAATCCCCCTACCTAGCACAGGTGTGCCACACTCATGCTGTTTGCTTCTGATGAGAGAAGCCAATGTATTATTAAGCAGCTTAACCGTGACTGTGCCAAGTGGTACTGTAACTATTGTTCCACAAAGTAAACAGATCCAGCCCAGGTATTTCAGGAACAGGTGGGGGTACAGGGGTGTGAGTTACACAAATGAAAAATACCCTGTAGCATAGGTCTTTACATTTGGAGACATTATCACTTCTATCAGTGATGTCATATACCTAAAATATAGCACAAATGCAGATTAGTGATGTCATAGCCAGTGATATAACTACTATTCAAATATACTATATTTTAAGGAAACTATCACGTCACTTTTTTTTTTACTCTGAAGTATGTGAAACTTTTGAGTATAACCTCATACAATTTGTTATACTGAAACCTGTATATTATAAGGAATAAAGTACCCTCTACAAATAAATAATACTAGAAAAATGGCTTTACAGTAAACTCAAAAAGCCAAGAGATAATCCCTACAGCTACAAAGTATTACACAAAAAATAAAAAAAATATTTTCCAGTTGACTCTTCCGCTAGATCTCTACCTTACCCCCCTGGGGTATCTATATTTTACCCCCATTGTGTATTGAAAAAGGACTGTAAAACTGAGCATTAGGCACGGTTATTAGCAAATTATATTATATTATTGTCAAAGGCGTAACTATAGAGGGTGCAAGGAGTGCGCTTGCTATGGGGCCCGGCGGCCCAGCAAGTAAGCCCCTGCACCCATAGTCGAAAATACGGGGTGGTCCGGGTGTGCACCGAACCACCCATTAGAATGCCTGTTGCTGTATATACACGTGTATATACATTTATGTATAAGTATACACTGTGGTTGAGACCTGAGTTGGGGGGGGGGGGGGAGGCGGGGGCCTTAAAAATTTTGCTATGGGGCCCACAAAGTTCTAGTTATGCCCGATTATTGTATTAATATATTAAGTGATTTCTACGTGCTGTAAATGAACATGTATAGCACACAGCCTGACCTTATAGGGACCAGCACACAGCCTGACCTTATAGGGACCAGCACACAGCCTGATCTTATAGGGACCAGCACACAGCCTGATCTTATAGGGACCAGCACACAGCCTGATCTCATAGGGACCAGCACACAGCCTGATCTTATAGGGACCAGCACACAGGCTGACCTTATAGGGACCAGCACACAGCCTGACCTTATAGGGACCAGCACACAGCCTGACCTTATAGGGACCAGCACACAGCCTGATCTTATAGGGACCAGCACACAGCCTGACCTTATAGGGACCAGCACACAAACTGACCTTATAGGGACCAGCACACAGCCTGACCTTATAGGGACCAGCACACAGCCTGATCTTATAGGGACCAGCACACAGCCTGACCTTATAGGGACCAGCACACATCCTGATCTTATAGCGACCAGCACACAGCCAGATCTTATAGCGACCAGCACACATCCTGATCTTATAGCGACCAGCACACAGCCTGATCTTATAGCGACCAGCACACAGCCTGACCTTATAGCGACCAGCACACAGCCTGACCTTATAGGGACCAGCACACAGCCTGATCTTATAGGGACCAGCACACAGCCTGACCTTATAGGGACCAGCACACAGCCAGATCTTATAGCGACCAGCACACATCCTGATCTTATAGCGACCAGCACACAGCCTGATCTTATAGCGACCAGCACACAGCCTGATCTTATAGCGACCAGCACACAGCCTGACCTTATAGCGACCAGCACACAGCCTGACCTTATAGGGACCAGCACACTGCCAGATCTTATAGCGACCAGCACACAGCCAGATCTTTAGGGACCAGCACACAGCCTGACCTTATAGGGACCAGCACACAGCCTGATCTTATAGGGACCAGCACACAGCCTGACCTTATAGGGACCAGAACACAGCCTGACCTTATAGGGACCAGCACACAGACTGATCTTATAGGGACCAGCAGATGTCCCACCACACACTAATAACTAAGAAGCATTTAGACAGGTTATGAACGGGTGGCGCACAGGGGACCTACCTCAAAGTCACAGCCCCCCTGTGTGAGCAGCCACTGCAGGCAGGACAGGTTGCCGGTGGCAGCTGCGTCATGGGCCGGGGTAGCCCCGTTCCTGGCCCGACAGTTGCCCTCCAATTGCGCCTCATCCACCAAGTAGCGCAGACAGGCGACCTTCCCACCCCGCGCAGCGTGATGCACCACAGAGGCGCCCATGGGGTCCCTCACACCCGGCTGCAGCTGGTCCCCGGCGTGCAGGGCCCTCAGCGCCTCCAGGTCCCCGTGCCTGGCCGCCTGCAGCACCCTCTCCAGGGCCATTGTGCCCAGCGGATCACTACTAGAGTCAGGGCAAGCCATGGGCACCCCCGCAGATCATTGACCCCCCGCAATCCAGGCTGCTGTAAGTGCTGCAAACTCTTCTCATCCACCGTTATCCCGACTTTATTCCCGGGATGGCTGCTTGCAGGCGCCCAGTGCACTGGGAAATGCACATTTGCAAGTGTGCAGAAGAATTCTATTCCCTATTTCTCCTGCTTGGGTCTCACATGCATCCTGCTGGAGGGCTCAGATGATGATCCCCGCGTTTGGCACATGGCCCCCAGGTGAACCTGTCTCTGGGTGGTGGGATTGTAGCCTGATCCCCTTAGCAGGTCCTGGCTAGTGGTATCTGATGCTGCAGGACACACGCATCCCTCTCTCAGCTGTCTGCACTCCTCCTCCTCCTTTCTCTCTCTGATGAAGAGCAGACTGGCTATAATGAGTTTAGCCAGTGTAATCCTGCCCTCCATCCTTACAGATTCCTGATCCACCTGCTGTTCACTTACACAGATAACGCCCAGAATTCTCTCACCCAGCTGCTGCACCAAAAATGTCTTTATGTATCGTAGGAATGTAACTTTACATGGGGTTCAGAGGTTTTAACTGCAAACTACAAAACTAAACACCTAACTCAGTGTTGGCTAACCTTGACACTCCAGCTGTTGTGGAACTATATATCCCAGCATGCCCTGCCACAGTTTTAGCATGCCCTAATAGCAAAACTGTAGTAGTGCATGCTGGGTTATGTAGTTCCATAACAGCTGGAGTGTCAAGGTTAGCCAACACTGACCTAACTTACAAATAATGATTACTCTCCAGTACGTTCTTAAATGACAAACACTCAAATATGTCTGATAATTGACTCCAACACTGCTTACTGGCATCTCAACAGGGTTAGGATGCCGACACCTGCCAGTAAGGGCCATATTCAATAAGGCTGCGAAAACGGGTTATCGGCGATAATTTATCTGTTTTTCTCTTTTCCCCATATTCAATTTCAAAGACTTTTCACAGGTGCGAAAAGTCTTTGTCAAAAACCGAGGGCTAACTTTTCACCATAGATTAGGAGGCGAAAAAAAGTGCAGAATTGGGGTTTTGGGATGCAGACTTAAAAAAAAGTACCATGCACCCCTTGGAATGTCCCCTAAAAGTAATCTGTGTAAAAAAAAAATTTCAATAAGACACCTCAAAAAAAGTGGTTTCGTTTTGGGGGTGAAACAAAAAAGTTGGGGGACAAACTTTAAAACTAGCGAAATAGACTCAGTGGGGGTCCCCAAGTATGCGGCAGGTGTTTTTTTGGTTGCGGCAGGTGGATTTTTAAAGAATTTTTAAAGTTCCCTTTAGGGACTTAAAACTATGCTTGCACCCATTTTCATGTACCCCAAATTTGATGGGACTAGTTATTTTTCAAAAACAATGAAGCTAAATGCTATTCTTCACCACTCTCTGAAAGGTGCAAAAAAAGACCTGTTGAGACCATTTAAAAAACCCAAATACCTTCTGCACTGCAGTTCGGGAGTACCCATAGTGAATCCCCATGTAAGACCATCTTTTGGGGGATGACAGGTTGACTTCCCCAAAAATGACAGGACTTTTCGGTACTTACCTTTCCGCCAGGGTGCCGTTTTCGCCGTTTCCAAATTGAATACGGGGATACTCGGGCACGTGCCCCAATACTTTATCCCCATCAAAATCTCTGATGACGGCGAAAAGTCCGGCAACTGACTTTTTGCCTGTAATTGAATATGGCCCTAAGTACCCTAACACTAAACCTAATCCTCCCATAGGCAAACGCAGGGGGGGTTTCCGTCTGCCTGGAAACCCCCCTACCCAGCCCACACCATGACCACAATAGAAATGGTAATATAATGGAATGCAGCCAGTAATAAATAACCTGTGCATAAATTATGAGATCTTGAAAACATGCACTGTTAGGGATGCACTGCTATAGAGCCCAATATTTAAATTTATGTCCAGGGCAGTGCTAGGTTCTTCTGCTGTTACCCCAGACTCCCGGACTTGCTCCCATGCCCTGGAATGGTGCCCACATCTAAAATAAAAACATTCAGCTCAGACAGGATGGCCCTATTGCCGCATTTAATGGCTTACTGTGATTGCTGGTCCTGTATATGCTGGAATTATGACACACAATACACTTTGTATGATGCATATTAAAGCTGGATAGGTGGTAATTATGCCCTCTTCATGGACTGGCCACACTCACTCTAAAATCAAGCATTTGGAAACCCCCCTCTAGAAATCCTGCGTTTGCCAGTACCTCCCTCCCCACATCCTAAACCTACCCCCCGCCCCCACAGCCTAAACCTCCCCCACTACCTATCCCTAATACTAAACCTCCACCCCAAACCCTAATACTTACCGTCGGGATGTCAGTGCTGGGATTCTGACTGTCGGGATTCCAGCACCGGCATTCTGAGCACCGACATCCTGTCCACCGGGATCTCAACATAATGACCACCAGCTTTGCTATAATAGGGTTTCCTCCTCACTTTTTGATTCATTTGATTATTAGATACCCTCCTGCGACTTTCACTACTTTGCTTTATTCTAGCTTCTGTTGCAGCTTTTTAATGTGACGCTCCTGTCCCCAGACAAAGCAGGTCGTTGTTTTTTTTGGTGGTTTTATATTTGTGTTTCTTTGGGAGCTGACAAAGCTGCAAAACACTACAGGAAGACATATACAACCCTAAGTCAAGTCATCTCTAGGTGGAAATCCTTGTTTACCTGTATCCCTACCAGAATCATAACTTGTCTTCGCATTTTTCTGGCATAGAATTTCTGCCTCAATGAGTTTCTATTTTTGGCGAGGTATAAAACGCATGGGAGAGCCAATGATATTCCGCTGGACGAGATGCCAACGGTCGATATCCCGCAGCCGGGCAAAATACCGATGCTAGTATCCCCTTACGCATCAGGATATCGGCGACGGAATCCCGATAGCTGGCATCCCGATCATAAGACATTGGACGCAGGTATTAGGGGGGATATGCTTAGGCACCCCCAGGGGGAACTTAGGGTTAGGCACCCCCCCGGGAGTGTTAGGCTTAGGCTGCAGGGTATGCAATCGGGAAGCCGACTGCCTAAATACCGGCAACCGGCTTCCCGACTGTCATATCCCGGCAAGGGTGAAATGCCGGGCGTCTAGATGTAGACGCCCGCATTTCCCCGACGCCGGGAGACCGATGCCCGGCATCCCGATCGTAGTGATGCCGGGCACCGCGAGCGGACAGCCGCGGGGGGGAGGGTTAGGTTTAGGGCTCCCAGGGGGGACTTAGGGTTAGGCACCCCCCTGGGAGGGTTAGGCTAGGGGGAGGGAGGGCTAGGCACCCCTGGGGGGGACTTAGGGTTAGGCACCCCCCCGGGGGACTTAGGTTTAGGCAGCGGGGAAGGGGGTGGTTAGGGTTAGGCACTTAGAGGGGGGATTAGGGTTAGGCACTTGGGGGGGGGAGTTAGGGTTAGGCACCCCTAAGGAGGGTTAGGGGGGTTAGGTTAGTAGGCACTCACCTATCTACGATCGGGATTTCCAGCTCATGTCGGGCTGCCGCTATTCCGTCTGCCATTCCGGCTGCAGGGAGGAGGTTTAGGGTTAGGCACCATTAGGGGAGGTTAGGGTTAGGCACCCCCCGGGATACTTAGGTTTAGGTTGCGGGGAAGGGAGGTTAGGGTTAGGCACCCCCCCCCAGGGATGTTAGGGTTAGGCACCATTAGGGGGAGGTTAAGGTTAGGCACCTCCCGGGATACTTAGGTTTAGGGTGTGGGAGGTTAGGGTTAGGCACCCCCCCCAGGGAGGTTAGGGTTAGGCACCATTAGGGGGAGGTTAGGGTTAGGCACCTGCCGGGATACTTAGGTTTCGGGGAAGGGAGGTTAGGGTTAGGCACCCCCCCAGGGAGGTTAGGGTTAGGCATCATTAGGGGGAGGTTAGGGTTAGGCACCTCCCGGGATACTTAGGTTTAGGGTGCGGGAGGTTAGGGTTAGGCACCCCCACAGGGAGGTTAGGGTTAGGCACCATTAGGGGGAGGTTAGGGTTAGGCACCTCCCGGGATACTTAGGTTTAGGGTGCGGGAGGTTAGGGCTAGGAACCCCCCCCCCACAGGGAGGTTAGGGTTAGGCACCACAAAAGGAGGGTTGGGGGGAGGGGAGGGGGGAGGGATAGTATACTTACCAGCCAGTCGAGATTCTGTCCTAGCCGGGCTTCCAGGGTCGGGAATTGAACCGGCGACTCTTCAGCCGGCGGTATTTCATACCCATTCCCTCTACCCCACCACACAGCAGAATGATGCACCGTTGTATTCCCAGCTCTGTTTAGATTCCACAAAATGTGAATTTACAAATACAGCGACGGCGCAGAAGTGTATCGCAAAGATTAATAGGCGAATGCATCCAGCGACGATAACCCCTTTTTTCAGCCTTTTTTGCTAAAGAAGAGGGGTTATTACTGCTCCTCCAAAATGTATTAAAAGGCTGACTGTGAAGAGATCAAGGATTTCTCCATCAGCGTCTTTGGTTACTATTAATGGGCCTGATTCAGACCCACTCGCAAGCGGCTGTCCGCTCGCAAGTGGGTCGATGTTGTGCACTGCGCATGCGCACGACGGCGGGAGCTCCGTCGTGCGCATGCGCCAGACGCGACGAGCGAAGGAAAGTCCTTCGCTCGTTGTGTCTGATCAAAGGGGGCGTGCTGTCGATGTTGATTGACAGCACGCCCCCTTTGGTGGGCGTGCCGGGGGCGTGCCTCCCTGACGGGGGCGTTCCCAAGGGAACGCCTACCGTCAGAAGCCGGCCCACTGACATCACTAGTGATGTCAGTGGGAGTGATCTTGGCTCTGATAGAGCCAAAATCACTCCGGGCCTTGCGGTTGAAAACCTCAACCGCAGGCTCCGGCTCGCAGTTTCGATGGTCGCGATGGTCACGACCATTGCGGCCATCAAACTGCACGCTCGTATAGGCTGTGGGTGGTGACCCACAGCTATACGAGCGTCCAGGAGGACGCTCCATAATTATGGAGGGCGGCCCTCATTCAGAGCGTGCGCTCTACTCAGAGCGTACGGCTCTGAATGAGGGCCAATGTCACCACCATATCCAGCTATGGGGTCTATTTACTAACCCTTGGATGGAGATAAAGTGGATGGGGATAAAGTACCAACCAACCAGCTCTTGTCATTTTTCAAACACAGCCTGTGACGTGGCAGTTAGGAGCCGATTGGCTGGTACATTATCTCCGTTCACTTTATCACCATCCAAGGCTTAGTAAATAGACCCCTATGGCGTTGAAGCATGCTGGCTACTTACTAGGCGACAATAAGCTGTGGTTTCCATTGCTTGTCTAACACATAGCACCATCTGCGGATGGCACTCTGCTTACTTACAAAACCTGCTACCACCTCTGGATGCCCCTCATTCACACTGAAATCTTGTGTTTTTTCCTGATCTCGCCCATGCGCATTGGATGGGTTTGGGAAGCTGGCGCTCGGGATCCTGGCGGTCAAAATCCCGACAGGGTTAGGATACCAACACCCGTTGTTTGGTATCCTGACCAGGGCTGGATTAAGGGGGGGTCCGGCAGGGGCGGTCGTCCCTGGGCCCCCACACACAGAGGGGCCCCCACTAGAAGCGGTGCAGCCGATGGCTTCACCCGCCGCTAGTGTCCCCGCCGCTAGTGTAGTGTAGACTGCACAGTGAGCGCGGCCACACTACACAGTGACATACACACAGCCGCTGGCGGCAGCTGTGTGTTTGTTACAGCAGCCGATGAGAGTCACACAGACTCTCATTGGCTGCTGCTTCAACGGAGGGAGCCGTCTGGAGCTTTCTTATGAGCTCTGTCTTCCGGCTCCCCCCCGGGTGATGATGGGAGTGACGTCATGACGCTGACGTATCTCCCATACTGCAGGAGAAGAGGAGCCGGAGCGGACAGCGGCGGTCGCGTCAGGAGCGGGGTTTCAGGTAAGTTGTAGTTTGTTGTTTTTTTTTGTGTGTGTAAGGGGCACTGCATAGGGGGGGCGCTTCATGGGGGCACTGGGGGCAATGCATAGGACAACTACTGGCGGCACTGAATAGGGGTGGGCTACTACTGGGGGCAGTGTATAGGGAGGGACTACTTTTGGGGGCAATGCATAAGGGGGGATTATTAGGGGCACTATATAAGGGGCACTCCATGGGGGGACCACTACTGGGTCTGGGGGCACTATATAAGGGCACTACTGAGGGCACGGTATAGGGGGACCACTACTGGGGAGTTATATAAGGGGCACTGCATAGGGGGGACCACTATTGGGTCTGGGGGCACTATAGGGGGACCATTACTGGGGCATTATATAAGGGGCACTGCATAGGGGGGGGGACACTACTGGGTCTGGGGGCACTATATAAGGTGCACTAATGGGAGCACTGTATAGGGGGACCACTACTGGGGCATTATATAAGGGGCACTGCATAGGGGGACCACAACTGGGTCTGGGTGCACTAATGGGGGCACTGTATAGGTGGACCCCTACTGGGGCATTATATAAGGGGCACTGCATAGGGGGGACCACTACTGGGTCTGGGGGCACTATATAAGGGGCACTGCATAGGGGGACCACTACTGGGGGCACTGCATAAGGGGCATTATTACAGGGGACGGTGGTATATAGGGGCCCCCACAAGTTTGTTACCCAGGGGCCCCCACAGACCTTAATCCGGCCCTGATCCTCCCCCAGGCTTGCCGACAAGAAGAGGCCGGAAGAGGCAGCCAGCTCAGCACAGGGCGTGTCACTGTTTTGAGGGCGTGACGGGGTCCCCTGGTGCACAAAGCCAAGATTACTGGCATTGTGTTGCCGGGGGCAGGGCCACAATGACGCGATTCAGCATTAATCAGTTAAATCTCCCCCTCCCCGCACCCTAAACCTAATCCTCCCCCTTAGTACCTAACTGTCCCCCCTAGTGCCTAACTCCCCCCCAACTCCGCTACTTACCTTCGGGATGTCGGCACAGTGCCAGCGCCTGGTTTCTGACAGGTGTTGGGATTCCGGCGCCGGTATTCTAAGCACCGGCATGTGTCATGATACTGAACGTATCCCATGCGCATTAGGGCTGCCCAACAGCCATTACATATCGCACTATGCTGATGTGATACAGCCAGACAGAGATCGCCGGAGTGGTGAGTCTCCATAACACCTCTCCAGGTAATCTCTTTATAACACATTACTGCACTATACATCCCAAAACACGGCTGGTACAATCATTGTCATTTTACATCTCTGGCATAAACACGATCGGAAGCACCATGTTTTAGAACCTGACGCTTAGTAAATAAACCCCCTAGGACCAGTGGCGGCTCCAGAGGTGGGGCTGCAGCGCAGTCCAAAACTCAAATAGGGGAGCCACACCAACTGTCCTTCCAAACGCTGCCAAACATCGCCGGCTGAGGCTCACTGGCAGTTGGTGTGACTCCCCTATTTGGATTTTGGTCTGTGCTGCAGCGCTGGTGCCGCCACTGCCTATGACTCTGGCACAGTTTTCTTCCTTACAAGTCCTCACAGATTTTCTAATGCGCGTGTCCAGACTTGTGTCCATAATAATGGGGGGAACAAAGCTGCACATAGTAGACAGCTCTACGCTCGGCTTAAGGGGGGGGTGACGGGTGGTCATCCCGGGCCCCCCACACTAGAGCACACAGGGGGAGTTTCTGTGTACCTAGAAATCCCCCCTGACAGACCAATTACCCCTTCACCGCCCGTAAAGGGGGTGGAGCCAATATGGCAAGTCCGCCCCCATATCACCCGCGAATCACGGCATTGCGACGCGAGGGGGCAGGGCCTAATGATGTAAGGTACCCGCCCCAATTAGCAAACTGCAGCTGCTGTATACAAATGTAAGTGTATCTGTATACTGTTTTATTGTATATATATATATATATATATATATATATATATATGAGTATACTGTGCATGTGTTAGGGTGTATATATGGCTATGTATGTGTTAGTGTGTATACTGTGTATGTATATGTGTTAGTGGGTTTGTATGTGTTTATGTGTGTGGGCAGCACAGACGGTGTAATGGTTAGTGTTACTGCCTCACAGCACTGAGGTTGTGGGTTCAATTCCCACCACAACCCTAACTGTGTGGGTTTCCTCCAGGTACTCCGGTTTCCTCCCACACTCCAAAAATATACAGGTAGGTTAATTGGCTCCCAACATAAATTAACCGTAGTGTGTATGTGTGTGAGCATGTGATAGGGAATATAGGCCCTCATTCAGACCCGGACGCAAGTGGCCGTTCGTATGTTGGGCGAACGTAAAAAAATATTTAAATTCAGGCACACGCTCGTATTTTCGTTCGCATCAAAACATCCTCCTCAACCTCAGGCGACCCCTCCTCTAACTAACGAGCGTGCCAAATAGCGAGCGTACATCCCCGAAGTGGTTTGAACGCACGCACTAGTACTACCCGGAAGTTGGACTGTCACATTTCGATTAACTGCTCGTTTATTCTGCCTACCTCCCTCAATCGTAACATGCCAATCAATATATCAATTAGCTTAATTTTTTGTTTTTTTTTAACACAATGCAATAAACTTTATTTATGTCCGTGTTTGTGTTTACCCGCAGAAATCGTACTGCTTAAACATTCGCTTTTAATTGTCAAAATACATGTTAGCCCCTATTAAATAATTGTTCTATTTGTTTTTATACCCGCATATTTCCTGGAGTTCATTTCTTTATGTAAATTTGCTTACGCATGTCACTGCATCAAGCCTATCATAAGTCTCCACAGATTTCTGGCCCTGTCGAACACATGACTCATACACTAACCAATAGAATTGCTCCTGTTAATTTCCTAAATACATTAGCCAATCATAAAATTTGGGAGCACTTTATCAAAAATGTTTTTTCGGAAAAACTCCATTGCCATCATGAGAGCCTCCGCATTCATCAGGCGCGAGCTGCTGGTGCTTACGGAGGTGATGGATAGGCGGATCACCAGCCAGCCTCCACCCATCACCAACCGCGAGAAGCGATCCGCATATGCGGAGGTTCGGGCCCGCCTGCGCTTCTACGGCTCACGCCGCCATATCGGGCAGCTGGAGCGCAGGTGGTCGGACCTGCAACAGCGGACGCCCCGCTTGCTGGCATGCTTTCGCATGCAGATCGCTGAAAGTAAGTTTAATGGATTGTGGTTTTCATGTTTGTCTTTGTGGCCCTAACTGCATGGCCCTGTTTTCCCTGTATTTCATATTTATTCATTCTCCTCATATCTGCATGGCCCTGTTTTCCCTGTATTTCATATTTATTCATTGTCCTCATATCTGCATGGCCATGTTTTCCCTGTATTTCATATTTATTCATTGTACTCATATCTGCATGGCCATGTTTTCCCTGTATTTCATATTTATTCATTATCCTCATATCTGCATGGCCCTGTTTTCCCTGTATTTCATATTTATTCATTCTCCTCATATCTGCATGGCCCTGTTTTCCCTGTATTTCATATTATTCATTCTCCTCATATCTGCATGGCCATGTTTTCCCTGTATTTCATATTTATTCATTCTCCTCATATCTGCATGGCCATGTTTTCCCTGTATTTCATATTTATTCATTCTCATATCTGCATGGCCCTGTTTTCCCTGTATGTCATAATTATTCATTCTCCTCATATCTGCATGGCCCTGTTTTCCCTGTATTTCATATTTATTAATTCTCCTCATATCTGCATGGCCCTGTTTTCCCTGTATTTCATATTTATTCATTCTCATATCTGCATGGCCATGTTTTCCCTGTATTTCATATTTATTCATTCTCCTCATATCTGCATGGCCATATTTTCCCTGTATTTCACATTTATTCATTCTCCTCATATCTGCATGGCCATGTTTTCCCTGTATTTCATATTTATTCATTCTCCTCATATCTGCATGGCCATGTTTTCCCTGTATTTCATATTTATTTATTCTACTCATATCTGCATGGCCCTGTTTTCCCTGTATTTCATATTTATTCATTCTCATATCTGCATGGCCCTGTTTTCCCTGTATTTCATATTTATTCATTCTCCTCATATCTGCATGGCCATGTTTTCCCAGTATTTCATATTTATTCATTCTCCTCATATCTGCATGGCCATGTTTTCCCTGTATTTCATTTTTATTCATTCTCCTCATATCTGCATGGCCATGTTTTCCCTGTATGTCATATTTATTCATTCTCATATCTGCATGGCCATGTTTTCCCTGTATTTCATATTTATTCATTCTCCTCATATCTGCATGGCCATGTTTTCCCTGTATTTCATATTTATTCATTCTCCTCATATCTGCATGGCCCTGTTTTCCCTGTATTTCATATTTATTCATTCTCCTCATATCTGCATGGCCCTGTTTTCCCTGTATTTCATATTTATTCATTCTCCTCATATCTGCATGGCCCTGTTTTCCCTGTATTTCATATTTATTCATTCTCCTCATATCATTTTTTGTTTTTGGGGGTGCATTTGAAATTTTTTTTTGGCGCGGATTTGTGTGGGAACTAACCCCAATTTGTTTCCCATCTTTTAGGGGCCCAGCGAAGACTACGCCGTCAGCGTCCGGCCAGACGACGATCACGGCCACTCTCCCCAACCCCCAGCCAACACTCCAACTCCACTCCTTCCCCTATTCCCCACTCCTCCCCAGCCTTCCTACACCCTCAGCCAGATTTTTCTGGCCTCCTTCCCCTCCGTCCCAATTCCCCCTCTCCTCCAACCACCCCTCTTAGAATGACCCCCTCCCCGAAGTCGGTCATTACCCTGCCCCGATCTTTGGGGAATGGACCCACCTCCGAGGAGGACGATGGAGGGCCTTCTGTAGCTGGCGTTGGGTCTTCCGGTATGTTTTTTTTTGCGGTTTTTTATCGTCACAAACTGTTTGTATGTAATCATGGGTTTTTTTTTTGTTTGTGTTTATTTTACAAAATTTTGTGGTTTTGGGCGATTGGCGTAACCTGTTACTGCTGTTTTCAACATACACATAGCACACCTGTCGGAATTTGGACATAGGCCTTGTATTTTTGCCCTACACCGTTTTAGTTTGATGAGTTTTAATGCAGTTTTTTTAAAATGTTTTTTGTGGAGTTTTTATTTTTTATTTTTTTTTAATGTGGTTTCACTATTGTTGTATTAATCCCCACACTTTTCTCACCCACAGAGGAACAGAGGCTTCGGGCCAATTTATCCGCCTGTGTGGCCCAGATGCACACCAATATCATTGGGGTGCTGGTGGTCCTTGACCGTATGTCGGTCCTCCTTAGGGAGTAGTTTTTTATTTTTGGCCCATTCTGTAAATAAATTGTTTTGTTTGAAGTTACGTTCTGGCTCATTCGTTTTTTCAAAACCACATATTGTTTACCCTGACATAAGTAGAGTGTTCCTGCAAGGATATCAAATTTTTGTCAATAAGAGTGTGTGTTGTATTTTTATGTCAAACAGCCACAAGAAACACCTAACAGTACCAATCTGATTTCCCTTTTTTGGTGTAGTCACAATTAGATATTTCTACATTTTACAGGTTCCTAGTTGGTGTGCAAGCAGCTTAGGGCAATATTACGAAGCAAAAGGATTGTACAGGCTTCCTTTTGGTGTTGGTTTGGACCCTGAATAAAGAAAACATTTTTTCTCAAATGGCGTCAGTACTGGATTACCCCTTAGTCAAATGTAACGTGTGTGAACCTGGTTACACTTGGTGGTAACGTTCCAAAAAAGGGACAACATTTCACTCTCAAAACATTTATTATCAACATAACTGAAAAATCAAAGTGGTCACTCACAAACAAAACACACAGTGATAATCTCAAATACAACACATACCAAAAAAACCACATCACAAAAAAAAAATCAAGAACTGGTTGACGAAGGATCATGCCAACATGATTCCACATATATGGCGTTGCAATAAGGGTTCCAGAATATATCCCCAAAATATCCACATACAGGTTTTGTAAGGGTAGCAGGAAGTAGTCATCGTTGGAGTGCCAAAGATTATGTCAAAAAACAGAAGATGGAGAAAAAAATTAGCCAAAAATTAGATGTTCTCAAACAAACCCAACCACATTAGGTATCCACACTGTTTTTTTTCAAATAATTACCTAAAAAATCTGGCCACCACATCATCGCGTATGGCCCCCCCACATACTGACCTCCGACCAACCTCGGGGCGGCCATCCTCAGGTAAGGCATCCTCTGGCTGCATTGGGACCCCACTCCTTATGGCGATGTTGTGAAATATCCCACACAGGACCACAATTTTCGAAACCATATCCGGCAAATACATGAGTTCGCCACCAGAGCGGTGGAGGCATCTGAATCGGCCTTTTAAAAGGCCGATACAGTGCTCCACCACTTGCCTGGTGGTTGTAAGTGTGGAATTATACTCACTTTGTGGCCCTGGTGTGGGAGCCAAATAAGGAGTGAGCAGCCAGGGCGTGCAAGGGTAGCCACTGTCTCCTGTGAAAACGAAAAGTCAACATCAGGCTCACTCTGTATGAAGCTTAACATTGTTATGTACTAAAGGTCTCCACTTACCCAGAAGCCACGCATCACCAGCTTGTAGGTTGGTTAATTTGTGCCATATCCCTGATTGCCGGATGACGAAGGAGTCATGTGCACTTCCTGGTAATTTTGCATTCAGGGACAGGATCTGGAGGGAGGCATCACATACCACCATTACATTGAGGGAGTGATAGTGTTTCCGGTTTCTAAATATTGCCTCCAGCCATGCTGGAGGCTGAAGTGGTATGTGAGTACCATCCACAACCCCTATGATGTGTGGGAAGCCAGCTATTTGGTAAAAATTGGCCTTGGCCACACTAAGGGCACCCATATCCAAAGGCATTTGAATAAAATGATGGAGGTGCTTGAAAAGTGCCTCCATCACTGCCCTCAGGATCCGGGAAAAGGAGGATTGTGAGATGCCCGCCACTATTCCCACCGTTGTTTGGAACGATCCTGAGGCACAGAAATGTAACACCGCCATAAATTGCGTAAGTGGTGGAATTACTGTAGGACTGTCAATTTGCCGCTCAAGATCACTCTCTATTAATGAGAGAGTGTCTATGATGATTTTTGGAGGAAGACGGTATCATCTTAAAACCTCATCATCTGGCATTCCAAAAAGGGTGACACGTGTTCGAAATATCTGGGGCCTTGCACGCCTACGATGCCTACGCCTGGGACGAGATTGAGGTTGGTCGGCTTCCGGGAGCAGGGCCAGAACAATCCGACCCATATCAACCTGAAATGACAACATTGGAATGTCAGCCTTTTTACCCCACCCATTAAAAATACATGTAACTTTGCTTGAAAATACCATCCATTGATGCTTACATGCCGGGGTATTGTCATGATATGTTGTAACTGCAAATAATAACATCAAAAATATACATCATTTTATGCTGGCCATGTCATTATCACAAATTTAAGCAAGACAAAACATAAAAGGGGACACACACACATTTGGGCAAAGAGCAAAACGACGTTGCGCACACTACGTCAAATTGAGGCCAAATGTAAGCAACCAATGCTCCAGCAAAAATAAAACATTTTTAAGGGATGAATACACATTTCACAAAGCGCTAATTATTTCGCAAATACAAGGCACAATAGGAAGTAGTAATAATGCGCTAATTAGTTCGCAAATGCAAGGCACAATAGGAAGTAGTAAAAATGCGCTAATTAGTTCGCAAATATAAGGCACAATAGGAAGTAGTAAAAATGCGCTAATTAGTTCGCAAATACAAGGCACAATAGGAAGTAGTAATAATGCGCTAATTAGTTTGCAAATACAAGGCACAATAGGAAGTAGTAATAATGCGCTAATTAGTTCGCAAATACAAGGCACAATAGGAAGTAGTAAAAATGCGCTAATTAGTTCGCAAATACAAGGCACAATAGGAAGTAGTAAAAATGCGCTAATTAGTTTGCAAATATAAGGCACAATAGGAAGTAGTAATAATGCGCTAATTAGTTCGCAAATACAAGGCACAATAGGAAGTAGTAAAAATCCGCTAATTAGTTCGCAAATACAAGGCACAATAGGAAGTAGTAAAAATGCGCTAATTAGTTCGCAAATACAAGGCACAATAGGAAGTAGTAATAATGCGCTAATTAGTTCGCAAATACAAGGCACAATAGGAAGTAGTAAAAATGCGCTAATTAGTTCGCAAATACAAGGCACAATAGGAAGTAGTAATAATGCGCTAATTAGTTTGCAAATACAAGGCACAATAGGAAGTAGTAAAAATGCGCTAATTAGTTCGCAAATACAAGGCACAATAGGAAGTAGTAAAAATGCGCTAATTAGTTTGCAAATACAAGGCACAATAGGAAGTAGTAATAATGCGCTAATTAGTTCGCAAATACAAGGCACAATAGGAAGTAGTAAAAATGCGCTAATTAGTTCGCAAATACAAGGCACAATAGGAAGTAGTAAAAATGCGCTAATTAGTTCGCAAATACATGGCACAATAACGCCGCATAAATAATGTAAAAAAAACACAGAGTTCGAATTTGCTAAAAACAACGTTACATGTGGAAGGCCAACCAAAGTTGCGTACAGACAAACAAGAACATTTCCTAAACAGTTTAACAAATGAACTTACCAAGAGATAATATATAAGAAACCGGACCAAAATGTCTTTGGGGCAGAGCCAAAATAAAACCTAAGAGAGATGAAATGACGGGAAAAACTTATTAGAAAAATCGACACCAGAATGAGAGACAAATTGACCCAAAGTTAGACTTCCCCAAACTTACCAAAACTGGAAACGACCAAAAAATTCAAAATGGAAAAAAAACAAACGGAAAACAAACAAAAACAAAAAAAAAAAACCACAAAAAATGCAATCTCCGACTCCAGCCAACAATCAACTCCAACCAACGTAACCTCCAACATTCAATAAACGCCACCTCGAGTCGAGACGCCCCAAGCCATAAATAGTGTTTCGTTTCCCGCACAAATTAAGGAAGGATCAGAGGAACGCACAATCAATGATGCGGCCGCAAAATAAGGACGCATGTATAAATACGTCACGAGACAAAAACACAATTCTGGTGTATTTCTAGTTTGAACATCACACATGGCTACAGACCAGGGAAACAATGGACAACAGTCAGGCGGTAAGTATTTCATGCATTTTGACTCAATGATTAATTAGAAACATAATATTGTGCAAGTTGTGAAGTTGAGAATTCTGCAAATTTACCCAAATAGGTGAGGAGGATGACATGGAAGAGGCTGCTGGGCCCAGTATTCCGGGCAAAGCTGCCAAAAAGAAAAGGCAGCCACAATTCACAAGAAAGGAGATGGAGGTTTTGATTCAGAAGTGTGTGGACATCCTGCCACAGGCAGACAGGAATATGAGTGCAAGCCAGAAGTGGAGAATGTGGGAAGAGGTAGCCGTGGATGTCAATAGGGTGGGTGATTATGTCCGTCTAGCCCGGGATGTCAAACGGCGGTAAGTAAACACTTGACCACCCTAAAGCCAAAAACAAAATAAAATAAAAAATAATGGTTCCAATTTCATCCCACAGATGGGGCGACTTCAAATATCGCCTGAAGCAAAAACTGGCGGACAGGGCTAGGCATGCAAGGGGGACAGGTGGGGGTCCCACCCCTGTGTCATTGGAGTTGACTGATTTAGAAGAGCTGGCACAGGGGTGTGTGCAGCCTGTGGAGGTGTTTGGCGTGTCCAACATGGATACGGACATGCCAGACTTTGCGGCTCCTCATGTTGTCCCAGGTAAATGTTGTGATGTCACCAACTCTGAAATGTTATTGTGCCAATATGTAGATTCTAATGTGAGTCTTTTCTCATTTTTCCAACAGAGACACAGGCGGATGAGTCTGCTCCAGAGGGGAGCCTTGGCCGCAGAATTTCTGCTGGCTCTGCAGGGGAGGAACCGGTACATCCGGCTGAGGACCCTGCAGAAGCCAGTCCAGGGCAATCCCCCTCGCAGGCAGTTTCCCTCCTCACAGAACTCAATTTTAAATCGGATTTCCATACGGAGATTCTGCAGAGGATGGACGCCAGTCTGGTACGGGTGGCTGAGGCCCTGGAGCAAAATGCTGCGGCCAACGTGACCATTGGTCAGGCCCTGGCGGAAAATACCAGGGCCAACATCCGCATCGCCACTGCCCTGGAGCAGCTCGTTCGCCAGCACATGGTGGAGCCGACCTCCCTTCCTGCCGGAACATCAGGATCCTCCACCTCTGGCATAACATCAGCCAATTCTCCAAATGTGCCTAGCCCTGTGCCTAGTCCAGAGGCCACAACATCTGCCTCTGGACAGGCCAGCCCGATGACATCCCGGACCCGGTCTGGCGCCCTCCCTCCCCCAGCCAAACGGGCGAAAAAACGGTGACACCATTGGCTACTTTTCCCACACTCCTTCTGTGCTTGCCTCATATTCCTTTCTGGCCAAAACTTCCCTCTCCTTTCTTGTGAATTGTTTTTAATTTTTGCATTTACGTTTACCCAAAAATTATTGTTTGCACAATTAATAAATATTGTGGAACACTGCCAAAAATGTTGGAGTTCAATATGTGTATTTTTTTTTGGGTGGATACCAATAAATTTACAACAAATGTACGACTTTGTATTCTGACATTATTGAAAAAATGGGTTACTTTTAATCCGGGCCCACAAGCCAACAACGTTCAAAATAAAAAATTACACATTGAAAAAAAAGTGCTCGTTAAGGAACGTTTAAAACATTACCTAAGGAGGAAAAAACACCTTGCAAACACAAAATGAGGGACCAAACCTAAACATGATGACATTATTGTTACAATAGTCCAAAAACGAACACATTGCGGCCAAAATACACCCCCACAAATGTACGCTAAAAAACTGCTTTCCAAACACATACCAAGCCGGTTTTCAATCCAACACTAATTGAGTTTCTGACAAGCCGTGATTAATCGATGCAACATTGTGGAGTGCCGGGACGGAGGAGAAGGCCATCGCCACTGTGGTCGAGTTATCCAGACCCTAAGCTGTGCGAGCATTTTGAAGGGAAAGAGGATCATCCAGTGACGTATGAGTTGGTACGAACACATTTGACGTTCGCATTTGGTAATGTATGTACGCCCAAAAAATGCCTCGCCACGCCTGCGTTTTTCCATCTCCACCCCCGTCAACGCCCAAAACCGGCCTGTTCTGTCAATCACATTTGGCGTTACTTCCTGTACGCTATTTGACGAACGAGTCAAAAAAACCTCGCAATCTGCCGTACGCACATGCGCAGTGTAACACCGAAGCATGCGCGGTTACTCAACATCGGAACGCAACGAGTGTACTGCCTCTAACGAACGGCTCTGAATCAGGGCCATAGACTGTAAGCTCCACTGGGGCAGGGACTGATGTGAATGGCCAAATATTCTCTGTAAAGCGCTGCAGAATATGTATGCGCTATATAAATAACTGGTAATAAATAATAAATAATGTGTGTGTATACTGTATATGTGTGTGTTAGTATGTTATATATAATATATACATTTGCTACATTTATATGCTACATATATATTATATATATGTGTGTGTGCGTGTTTAGCACACAGGTGGGGAGGGGTAGGCTCTGTGTGGTTGGTGGGGTGGGGGGAATAGGCTTCGTGTGGCTTGGTGGGGGCCCCCACAACTTAGTTGTTACTTGTTACTGACGTTACTGATTGGAGTGTGTCAGCCTCTGTCTCTGTCTGTATTATTCTATTTCCTGTACTCCCTTCTTGGTGCACCTGCCTGTCTGGGATTATTTGCAATCTCACGAGATCCATATATATAATTGATGTGATCAGGATTCTTAAAAGTACCCTAACACCCTGGGGAGCGTGGACACTGAGGGCGTGATTCTAATTTCAGCACAAAAGTGCACGCAGCAGCGCCTATTGCCAGTCACTCGTCTGCAAGATTATGCGAATGCCTCTACAAACCTCTTCCTTTTTGTACATCCATTGGGCTGAATGCCAAAGATTTGAGACACCCATTTCGGCTTTTTCCTGACTGAAAGTGATATGAATGATCACTGGACTGGTTATGGCATCTCTTTATTATCTATGCACAAAAACATCCAACCCAAAGTGGAAAAACGCCTTTGGAGCCGCCGTCCACTTTTATTTGCACTACTACAGCTAGCATTCCATTTCGCCAGAGCACATAGAAGGCTAGCTGAGACGGGAGCAGAGGTTTACATCAGCCGGTGGGAGGGTGTTTGAGAAGTGACGGCTTTCCCTGCTATAAGGAGTGTGGTCTTCCTTCTGTTGAGGTGCATTGCGAGAGCTACATGTCAATTTGCACAGAGGGACTTTTGTAGAGGTGGAGCGTTCCTCACTGCGCAGAGGGTCTCACAACCATTTCTACTCCACAAAAGATCTTGTTTTTTGCTTAGAGCAGATAGTTGTCAGCAGGGGCGCCGAGAGGGGGGGGGAGCAGGTACAGATTACCCTGGCCCGGGCTTTCTGAGGGGCCCGGCGGTGGCCCGGGTCCGGCGCCGCCCCCCCCCTCACAGCAGCCCAGCACACAGCGTGTGCTGAGCTGCAGTTGGAGACTGCTCATGGTTGCAGAGCAGCAGCCACAGCAGTCTCTTATACCTGTGCAGGGGAGCGATCACACTGATTGCGCCCCCCCTGGCTTTGTGCCGGGCTGAGGGGGTTCAGAGCGCCCCCCCTCCCCAGCGCGCCGCAATTCTTTTTTTATCTCGGCTAGGGGGCGTGACCACGCCTTCCCGATTAGGCCACGCCACGGCTCTTGGCGGGCCTGGTTGTCAGGCCTCATGTTGTATGTGTAGCAAGTTCTATATTGCATCTACTTTTTGTTATTTGGCAGATAAGGTGATTTGTAGATGCGTATTTAAGCAATGTAATAAAAAGTGTTAACCTGCATACACACGTAAAGATTATCTGTCAAACCAACCAACTAGTTGATTGGTTGGAATGAAAATCTGATAAGGTAGGAAAGCAAATGACAATCAGCAATTTGCTCCTAAATGCCAGAAAACAGATGAAAATGGTCGTTCAGACAAGTTTGATAAATGTTTGATCTAAACAATTTGTTCAAACAACAGTTTTTGTCCATTTTCTGGTGTTTGGGAGCAAATTGCTGATTGTCATTTGCTTTCATCCCTTACCGGATTTTCATTCCAACCAATCAACTAGTTGGCTGGTTGGACAGATAATCTTTACGTTTACACACACAAAATACAACAAATAATACAAAACAACCTTTTTGTCCGCTCATCAAAGAGGCTGAGCAGTAATATTTGAGGAGGAAAAGTTGTAGGAGGATAGAGTTTGATGTGACATTTATACTACGGTTATTTAAAGTTTGGAAAACAACTCTTACCATATATTTACTTGCTTTGAGATTTTATATGCACTAATAATCACAGCCAGAAGTTTCAGTCCTGAAACCATGATAATATGCCAGATGTCAGCCTTCAATACACTGACGTCATTTCTAAACTGTACAGGTATATCTATATTTTAATTGGCTAAGTCTCTGACATGCTATGAAGTGTGGGAACGCTCAGGTGATGACATCACTGATACTGGTGGGGGGGGGGTCAGAGGTCAGACCAACTGTCAGTCAGTAACTGTGATATAGCTGTTACTTAGTAACTGTCTTTTTGGTTATTTCTTTCATTGGCACCAAACTACAGAGTCAGTGGTAAGATGGGGGATATACCCTGCCGCTAATTAGTTGCACTGCGCAGGGAATAGCTATTCAATTAGCTCCTGAGGCTTCCAGGAAAAATCCTGCCTCTGGTAATTTGCGCGTGGTGTTCCTGTAGCTAATTGAATCGGGAAGGGCGATCAAAAGGATGCTAGGTAATTTTACCACCCACCCCCACCCCACAGGAGGCATTTTCAGAAATGCTTTGTAATATACAGTATATAACTTGAGATGAGCGGGTTCGGTTCCCAGAGAACCGAACCCACCCGAATTATGGGGATCCGAGGCAGATACGAGTGGGCTCGGGTTTTCCCGACGGACTCGGACCTGAAAACGAGGCAAAATTTAATCCCGCTGTTGGATTCTCACAGGTTTTGGATTCTATAAAGGTCCCGCAATTCGCCACCGTTTTTCATTCCGGCTGTGGAGAGTGAAGAGGGAGCTGGGAGCTGTGCTGTTGTGTTAGGCGCTGGCTACTGTTGTCCTTAGGGGCTGGCTGTTGTCTTCTATAGAGGGGCTGGCTGGCTGTTGTCGTGTCCATAGGCGCTGGCTGGCTGTCATTGTCCTGTCCATAGGGGCTGGCTGTCGTTGTCCTGTCCATAGGGGCTGGCTGGCCGTCGTTCTCCTGTCCATAGGGGCTGGCTGTCGTTGTCCTGTCCATAGGAGCTGGCTGGCTGTCGTTTTCCTGTCCATAGGGGCTGGCTGTAGTGCTGTGTTGTCCAGGGGGTGCTCTGTCCTTCAGGGGTGCTCTTCACCCACCCCCAGTGTGAAAAAAATAAAAAAAATTGTGTTAGTCACACTTGTCACCACTGCAGGGGTGCTGTGCTGCTGTCTGTTAAGGGGCTGCTGCCTCTTTTCAGAGGTTCACCCCAGTGTTAAAAAAAAATAAATAAACAATTTTTTTTGTGTGGCATGTTAGCCACACCTGTCATCGGCGTAGGTGCGCAGGGGAGCTGTGCTGCTGTCTGTCGAGGGTCTGCTGGCAAAAAATAAATAAATAAATTTGTGTGCGTGTCACAGTGTCAGCCACACCTGGCTGTCACTGTTATCGGCGTAGCTGTGCAGGAGTGTTGTGCTGCTGTCTGTCGAGGGGCTGCTGCCCAAAATAATAATAAACAATTTTTTTGTGTGTATGTCAGCCACACCTGACTGTTACTGTTATCGGCGTAGCTGCGCAGGGGTGCTGTGCTCCTGTCTGTCGAGGGGCTGCTGCCCAAAATAATAAATAAATAATTCTTTTGTGTGCGTGTCAGCCACACCTGGCTGTCACTGTCATCAGCGTAGCTGCACAGGCGTGCTGTGCTCCTGTCTGTCGAGAGGCTGCTGCAAAAAATAATAAAAATAAAACCAAACTTTTTTTTGTCTGCGGTTGTGTGCGTAGTGAGTATGGAGGACAGTCACATGACCGGAGAGCAGGATCCACATACCAGTCTTGTAGCTGCCGGCAGCAGTCATGATGGTGATGCAAGGCCGTCAACGTCATCTATGAAGGCCGATGTACCAGGGCTTTAGTCAGGTCAAAAAGTCAGGCTAAAAAAAAAAAACTTTTACCCTGTTAAAGCAAAAAAAATTTAAAGCTAAGTCTGCTTTAGAGAAACAAAAAATTGGCAATATGCCATTGACTACACGAAGTTGCAAGGAAAGGATAAGGCATTGGCCTGTATTTATGACTGATGGTTCTAGTGATAATTTAAGCCCCTCTGCTTGTAGGGGAGGTACAAAAAAATTATAATTGTTAAGACGAGTAAGACACCGGAACCAACTATGTGCTCGGAAAAATCAGAAATCCCAGAGGAGAGTCCAAGTGTGTATGCGGTTGCCATGTGTGAGCCTGACCTTTCTAGTAATACTTACTTGAAGAGGATCCTCCTTCCACTATTTGTGTGCGTTCTGACATACAAATCGAGGATGCTTCTGTGGAATTGGATGAGGAGGATATTTATGTAGTTGACGATAACAACAAGGATGATGAGGATGTTGATGATGATGAGGATGTTGATGGCGAGAATGTTTGTGTAAAAACTGTAAGTCAAGCAACAGTTGTTGCCCATGGTGGGAAAATCCCATTGTTGCCATGCCTGGGCAAAGGACCAAAAATCCACTTCTCATGTGTGGAATTATTTCCACCCAAATCCGGACAACCTTTGCCAAGCCATTTGTAACCGTTGCCAAGTAACAGTGCGTAGAGGTAAGGACCATAACCATCTTGGAACCTCCTCCCTGTTACGTCACTTGAAGCGCATTCATGAAATAGGAAATGGTACAAAAACTTTGGGGACAAAAAAACCAACAATCAGTCCAGTATCTCCAAGCTGCTCCCTTCTATCTGGATCCAAGCGCCTGCAATATCCACCACCAATACCTGCATCATCATCGACATCCTCATTCGGAAGTAGTCCTGCATCCAATATCATAAGGTCTGACTCCTCTCCTTTCCGTTGTTCCTCAGAAGGATCCTTGAGTGTTACGCCTGCTGCTGTTGCTATAAGTGGATCTTCATCCCAGAAGGGGACCAGGAAGAAGACTACATTTAGTAGTTCAGGAAGTTCAACAAAACAATTGACTATCACACAGTCCCTTGCATTGGCGAACAAGTATGACAGCAAACACCCAGCTGCACAGCGGATTACTGATGCCATAACAGCTATGCTGGTATTAGATGTGCATCCAGTGTCCGCCATTAATGCAGTGGGTTTACCAAGTTAATGGAGGTCCTGTGTCTCCGCTACAATGTGCCTTCTAGATTCCACTTCTCTAGAATAGCAATTCCCAATCTGTACAAGGGCATTAAAAAAATCTTATTAATGTCCTCCGAATTGCCGTTGTGCCCACTGTCCACTTAACCACAGATATGTGGACAAGTGGGACAGGGCAAACTAAAGATTACATGACTGTGACAGCCCACTGGGTAGGTGTATTGCCTCCAACTGTGCAAGCAGCAGCAGCATCTAACAAATGCCAGCTCATTACTACTACTACTCTGTGCATCACCGGTTTTACTAAGAGGCATACCGCTGAGAACCTCTTAGAGAAACTCAGGGAAATCATTGCAAAATGGCTTACCTCACTTGGACTCTCCTCAGGATTTGTGATTTCTGACAAGGCCAGCAATATTATGCGAGCATTACATGTGGGCGAATTCGATCACATCCCATGTTTTGCTCACACAATCTGGTGGTGCAACATTTTTTTGAAAAATGACAAGGGCGTGCAGGAGATGCTCTCGGTGGCACGAAAGATTTCTGGACATTTTAGACATTCAGCAACTGCGTGTGGAAGATTGCAGCACCAGCAAGAACTGTTGAATTTGCCCTGCCATCAGCTGAAGCAAGAGGTAGTAACTGGGTGGAATTCTACCCTCTATATGCTTCAGCGGATGGAGGAGCAGAAAAAGGCCATCCAAGGCCACACTGCGGCCTATGACTTAGGGAGAGGAGCGGGAATACACCTTAGTCAAGCGCAGTGGAGAATTATTTCCGTGTTGTGCAAGGTTCTCAAACCCTTTGAACTTGCCACACGTGAAGTTAGTTCAAACACTGCCAGCTTGAGTCAGGTCATTCCCCTAATCAGACTTTTGCAAAAGCAGCTGGAGAAACTGAAGGAGGAGCTGCAACGGAGTGATTCCACTAAGTACGTGGGACTTGTACATCAAGCCCTTCATTCGCTTTGACAGGATCCAAGGGTCGTCAATCTCTTGGCAACAGATCACTATATTTTGGCGACCATACTTGATCCTAGGTTTAAGTCATACCTTGTGTCTTTCTTTCTGACGGACATAAATCTGAAAAGATGCAAAGAGCTGGTGGAGAAAAAATTGTCAGCTCAAGCGGAATGTGACACGGTAGCATCTCCTCCTTCAGTTTCTACAGCTGCCAAGAATAAACTACATTTTCCTAAGAGACCCACTGCTGGTGGTGATGCAGATCAGTCAGCAAAATCTAATGACATCTGGTTGGGTCTGAAAGAACTGCCTATAATGAGTGACATGTCTACCGTGACTTTGTCTGATATGGTCACCATTCAGAGAATGGTGGATGACTATTTTAGGGATAGCATCCAAATAGGCATGTCAGACAGTCCATTTCACTACTGGAAGGAAAAAGAGGCAATTTGGAGTCCTTTACATAAACTAGCTTTGCTGTATTTAAGTTGCCCACCCTCCAGTGTGTACTCTGAAAGAGTTTTCAGCGCAGCCGGGAACCTTGTCAGTGATCGTGTTAGGAGGTTACTTCCCCAAAATGTGGAAATGATGATGTTCATCAAAATGAATTACAAATTCCACAAGGAAGACCTTTACCAGCACTTAAGTCCAAAAAATACAGAAGCGTCTGACTCTGATGGTGGATTCCAGCGGGGCCGAATTCATATTGTGCGAAGAAGAGGAGGATGCACACACTGATGTGGATGACGATGACAACATCTAATCTAATGTATTGTAAAGCCAGTTTGTGTATGGGATCATTGCCACCAATGTCCACTGCGCATTGTCAGCTTGTTTTGTGGGGGGGTCCAAACAAACCAATCATTTCAGCCACAAGTGGCAGTCCCTATCACTGAAGTGATTGGTTTGTTAAACTGAATGTCCTGCATATACAAAATAAGGGTGGGTTGGGGGGCCCAAGGACAATTCCATCTTGTACCTTTTTCTTTTCCATTATGTGCTGTTTGGGGCATTGCTGCCTGACATTTTTAATTTTATGGTTTATGAATGTCCAGAAATTGTAATGGCCACAATTTTTTTAAAGAAAATTCTGAACCAATTGCTACTTGTTGTGTCAACCCGACAGCACAAGTTGCACAACAGTGACATTCAGCCAAGGGTTCTCAGCCCTTAAGGCTGCTACACGGCCCAAAGGCCGCATCCTGCTTCATGGCCCAAAGCCCAGCCAGCGTCACTCCTCACCAGCCCTCAAGGCTGTAATGGCCGCAAGCTGCCAAGAGTTCCAGGCCTCAAGGCTGTTGCAGGACTGGTTCCTTCCTAATCATAGCTCTGTATTCCACTACTACTCAGCCCGGAGGCTGCATCAACTATCAATTCTTCAGCCAGCCAGGGGCTGCACCAATTATCAATTCAGCCAGGGGCTGCACCAATTATCAATTCTCCAGCCAGCCAGGGGCTGCACCAATTATCAATTCAGCCAGGGGCTGCACCAATTATCAATTCAGCCAGAGGCTGCACCAATTATCAATTCTTCAGCCAGCCAGGGGCTGCACCAATTATCAATTCAGCCAGGGGCTGCACCAATTATCAATTAATTTCTTCAGCCAGTGGCTGCACCAATTATTAATTCTTCAGCCAGGGGCTGCACCAATTATCAATTCTTCAATCCTCATCTTTGCACAGTCCTCAACTCTATTTATCAATCAGTTTTGAGCCAGCTAGCTGGATGCAACCGTTTGGCCCTTAACTAGATGAAAACATCATTATTGTGAGCTGTGAGGTGGTCAAAATTGACTGGAAACGAGTGGAAATAAATGTTATTGAGGTTAATAATACTGTAGGAACAAAAATAGGCCCATGTTATGTGATTTTAGCTGTTTTTATGATATTTAAAAAAAAAAAATCCAGATCCAAAACCGAAAAACAAAACACGGAGGTGAGGTTTTGTCAAAACCCATCCAAATCCAAAGCCAGGGGAGATCCAGATCCAAAACCAAAACACAAGGGTCAGTGCACATCTCCATATATAACCGTGCAGCCAGGTTGGCCAGGCCACTCATTAACCTTCTCCTCTAAACCAATTATTTGCTCACAAACCTCTATCTGGACACTTTTTCTCCAGCCAGTGAAGCTGTGAGGTGGTCAAAATTGACTGGAAACGAGTGGAAATAAATGTTATTGAGGTTAATAATACTGTAGGAACAAAAATAGGCCCATGTTATGTGATTTTAGCTGTTTTTATGATATTTAAAAAAAAAAAATCCAGATCCAAAACCGAAAAACAAAACACGGAGGTGAGGTTTTGTCAAAACCCATCCAAATCCAAAGCCAGGGGAGATCCAGATCCAAAACCAAAACACAAGGGTCAGTGCACATCTCCATATATAACCGTGCAGCCAGGTTGGCCAGGCCACTCATTAACCTTCTCTTCTAAACCAATTATTTGCTCACAAACCTCTATCTGGACACTTTTTCTCCAGCCAGTGAAGCACATGCAATCTATATATAAAAAAACAAATGTCCTGGCTGACTCACTGGACCTAGAAACATGAAATTCTAGAAGTGTATTCCTTCCATGATGTAAGGACCCATTAAGCAGGGATTTTATGAAATTCAATTGGGTGACAAAGCAACATTGCCCAAGAGCTGTGGGACTGTAGGCTCATTGTCTGGATCGAGTGGTGGCTCCAGAGATATGGCTGCAGCGGAGGGGAGCCACACCAACTGTCAGTGATGTTTGGCAGCATTTGGAGTGGCAGTTGGTGTGGCTCCCCTATTTGAATTTTGGACTGCACTGCAGACCCATTTCTGGAGCTGTCACTGCTAAGGACAAAAAAAATAATAATATACAAAGGCCCGTATTTATGATTGAGTGTTATCATTCACAACGTGTGATAAAACTTGTTGCATATGATAAATGGTGTTCCAGCCAATCAGCTCCCAACTGTCATTTTTCAAACAGATGACAGTTGGGAGCTGATTGGCTGGAGCACCATTTATCATACGCAACAAGTTTTATCACTCGTTGTGAATGAGAACACTCGTTTATAAATAAGGGCCTTAGGGCTCTATTCAACATGTTAATTATCAGGGTCTGAACGCCCTTAGGGGCCTATTCATGATGTTAATGGACCCAGATAATTAACATTCTAACTCTCCGCAGCTGCCGGAGCAATTCATCATTGCTCCGGCGTGGTGACAGCTGATGCAAAATCATCTGTCCCCGCGAGCGGCTTCACTGCTCCTTTTCGGAGCAGTGAATTTTTTCATTGCTCCTTTCGGAGCAGTGAATTTTTTCATTGCTCCTTTCGGAGCAGTGACGGGACTGGGCATGTGCGATCTACAGGCCACGCATGCGCACAAGAGCCCCATGGGGACGGAGCGGGTTGCGAGCCCGGAGCAGGAGCATTCGCCATCTGAAGATGGTGAATGCTCCCGCAGCCAAGCGCCGAAAAAAAAACATTGGGCCATTCCACAAAAGGAAGGTAAGTAGGAGATATCTGTGATATCTGCTTTACCCTCTTGATGAATGACCCGATAACTTAAATTAAGGTCCTTACGGGCCTATTCATCAACACAAAAATAACGGTTTTAAGGATATTTTGCATAATTAACCTTTTTTTAGTATTCATTAACACAGGAGATATCACTGATATCTCCTGGTTAAGTCCGTCTGCGTTAATTTCCACACTCCCCATACATTAGTACATTAGTATGGGGATGTATAAATTAGGCTATTCATCAAATTCCGAAAATTATGACACAGGTTTACCGCAGCTGTAATCAGTGCTGCGTATATGCGCTGCTTTTGTGAACGTAACGGCGCATGCGCGGCACTGATTACCGCTGCGGTAAGTTAGAGCAGGCAGGGAAAAGTTTCTATTTTCTGAAAAGCTATCATCGCAAAAATGACATCTTTTCGGAATAGATAGTTATGGAGAGGAGCAATGATGAATTCCTCCAGTAATTAGGTAGAACTCCATGCGAGTTCTAAACCTAATTACCTCCATCGATTATTTTAGTAATGATGAATAAGCCCCTTAATTTGATACTAACACGCTCCTTTACTACAGAGGCGTAAAATAAACTAAGCATATAAATTAAGCTGGTATGAAGGAAATGAAAATATCTAAGCTCTACCCCTGGTGAAACTGGGTACATCAGCTAGTCTTAATATATAAAAAGAAATGTCCTGACTCATCAGCGCCCAGCCCAAACCCCTGGACCTAGCAACATGAAATTCGGGGAGTATGGACCTCATTCACAAGCAGGTCGATGTTTAGGCCCTGCGCACACGCAGCGGCCGCACTGAGCGTGCTCACGCCCCGGAGCGAGAGAAAAAATCTCTCGCTCCGGAGCTCACTAAAAAAGGGGCGGCTGTCGATGTTGAAATACAATCGGCCGCCCACATTCAGATCGAGCGCTCGCATTTTGCGAGCGCCTGAATGAGGGCCTATACTCCTTCCATGACGTAAGCACCCACTAAGCAGGGATTTTCGAAACTCAACTGCTAAGAGGGAGAAAAGGGATAAAATGTTTCCTTCCCCCTGTGCAATGTCCTCCCTGACTGACTCATCAATTCCCAGCCCACTCCCTGGACCTAGAAAAATTTGGGGTGGCAGTTGGTGTGGCTCTCTTATTTGAATACTAGCTGATGTGCCCGGTTTCACCAGGGTATCCATTAGCCGAGTGCCATACATGAGATAGGAGAGGGGCCTGGAAAGACAGGCTCCATCTCCAGTGATGGCACCATCTCCCCGTTAACATTCAAACAATCAATTGCCATGTTCGAAATCCAAATCGTAAATCAAGTGAAGTACAGTATTACAATCCAAATTAGGGTAATCCAAATCCAAATCTAAAAAGAAAAAACCTAGTCAAAGTGTTAAGTCCTTAGTAGTGGTGGTTGTTAGGGGACGAGAATGTGAAGTGCACGTTTATTATATACTTATGCAAAATGGCCCAGGAAAACATCAGTATATCCCTGCCTGTGAGCTGCACATAGCTGTAATACTAAACATATGTCTTTAGTGTTTCCGGACCTTCACGTCTGTCCTCAGTCTTTTCCATTGTCTTTGTTAGGTGAGATTTATTTTTGTGGAAACACATATAACAGGTGATAATGGCTGAGGCGATTGCCCCTAAATTGCCCCCCACGGCCATCCATAGAGAGTATCCATATTCAAAACTAGGGAATCCTGGGATTTTCAGAGACACCTATGGAGAAAAATAAAAATAAATCGAAATAAATATTTATGCTAAATCAGTTTCTCAATTTATCAGCAAGTTTCCCTGGGGTACCTTAAGAAAAGTTTGAGAAGTACTTTTAAATTTACTCAAAACAACTGTATAGTGCATAACTAAAGAGTCGGCGGGGGCAATGATTACACATTTCGGGGCCTATTTATTAAAAACTCTGATCTGCCCTGAAAATTAACATTCTGTTTCATTGCTGATCATGGCAATAAGGAATATTTTTGAGGGTGCATTTACCATTGTGAAGTCCCTGAGAAACAGCAATCATTAAGACCCAACTTACTTCATGAGATCAAACCTGGATGTGAAACTGCGCTGTGCTATGTAGAAAACTTATATTTGCCATCGCAGTCACCCCAGCCCACCAGGGAGGGGATCGCAAGATCCTGCTGTGGATGGACTTTCCCTATAGGGAGCAGCAGGTTAATATAATTTGAAGCTGGCGTTAGCCACTGTAGGCAAGTTGCAAAAAGACTGTTAAATAGCCGTCCACAACTTTGCTTGTATGTCTGACATTTGCATTAAACCGTTGCTAAATCTGAGTGAAACTTAATTCTGCCTAAAATAAATCGCTACTTTCCGTATGTTTTACGGTCAAAATGCATTTGATAAATAGACTCATTACAGAGCTATCAAGGTACCTAGGAGCTCATTCAGACCCGCTCGGTAGATGCATTCGCTTGCACCCAGCATATGCAAATTCAGCACATGCCCGGCAAGGCAGGCGATCGCACGGCAAGGCATTAGCACGCCCACTATGTCTTGGCGTGCGATCACTTTGTGTATGCAGACGCCCACCAGCCATTCATAAGACGCCCACTTGCGTACGTCATCTCCTGGAAATGCTTGAAACCATTGGTACAATGAGCACCTTCGGATGCGATCGCAGCGCTTGAGGTTGACTATACCCTGCCACAAGCACTGCAAGCACTTCAGTGTATAATTTAACCAGGTGACGTGTACAATGACGCTGCCTGTTAATTATGCACGGCTCTGAAACGGCATTAAGATGCTCAGGCACGCCTGCATTCGCACCTCCACCCCCCCGTTTTGGCCTGCCCCTGTAACCACCCACAAACGTCTTAACCTTTCACTTATTCAGTTGGGCTGTCTATGCTGGGCGAGTGAACGCATCCTGATCTCTCGCAGTGGTTTGTGACAATCGGCCAGCTACGAGTGAACGCATCCTAGCGAGAGGGTCTGAATCAGCTCCTTAGTACCATGGGCGTCAGAATAGGTGCCCACCCCCACCCCCCACTCCAAAAAAAACATTTGAAAGGCACGGCTGCCACAGACGGTCAGGGGTTGTGCTTTTTAGACTGAATGGTCCCTGCACTGCACGGAGGAGGAGGTATAATGTGCAGTCTTTAAGTTAATATACTGCACATTACACCTGTGCGGTACAGGAGCCGTGCAGCCTATTGCTATAAACCACAGCCCCTGACCTTCCGTGGCTTCCGCTCCAGTCCCTGTGCGCCCAGGGACATCCCCCCCCAACATTATAACACCCCTGTTTAATACAGATTGGTAGATAAGAAACACTGTAGTGGACTGATACAGTGCATTTTAATTAGATGAGTGGTTCGTTTTGGCTCAGTTAAGTTCGGATCTGAAAACAGAATCTTATTAACTATAAGGCTATCACGTATTTTGGACAGCCAATAAGATAAATCTGAACTTGGACTAATTTGTCGAAAAGAACCGAGTAGAACTGGACCGCTCATCTCTAATTTAAATTAGACAGGAGCCAATGAATGAGTGGGAGCGACATTTCAGTATTCTTTCAAGTAGGACTTAGGCATTGATTCTACCCTTTTTGCCAAAACAGGGTTTATGATGGCTTCCATTGAACAAGAGGGCTACCGCACAGATTTCTCCTTAGGTCGGTCTAATTCCGTCATTTAACTCCTTCCCGTAGCCTGAATGCGTTGTCCGTACAGTTTAGCAAGCATCCGAAATATTAGTTTTCTGCTGCTGGGTAACGCCATAGAGATAGTGTTACCCTATACCTGTCAATGGGTGGGGGGACGGGACCTGTGCAGTTGTAGAGGCAATGCAAGATCTTCTCTGGGTCAAATTACGACGAGCAGGCCTAACGTGCACATTGCTGGACCTCCTTTCCGGCAGGGAGGCCTATTCATCATCCTAACAGGCCTGTTGCACATGCGCAAACTAGAGTTTTAAGTAATGGGCCCATTCATTCATTTATTAGGGGCCCGATGGGGCTGTCTAGTATTCATCAAATTTGCTTGCATGAACCAATGGTATCTTCAGATTGCGTTGATCCTGGAGCCCCACTCCTTCCTATGGGTAGGACTCGGTACAGGGTTATGAAGACGGATCTGAGCGGATCCCCCTGCCACCTCCCCACTTATGTCCTGTATCCGTGCGCATGGGTGAACTCAGGTCATGCGCAGTCAACTGGCACGGGAGGGGTAATTCGGTAGCACTATTAGGGATTGCGGTGACAGCTACTATTGTGGAGCAACTGCCTCTGCCCTGGAGCAATACTGAATAGCTCCAGTAATTAAGTATCCACCTTAGTGCAACTCGTGGCTAGATGGATACTTAATTATCGGAGGAGGAATAGGCCCCTAGGTGAGAGAGAAAACCTCCGCATAGCAGTAGGGCTTCCACTGGGGCTCCAAGATGATCCCCAGATAAATTAATTACACCTGAAATGTGTTCCATATCGCTGCGATACTGTACAAACTCACTGACCAAGGGGCGTATCTATAATGGGTGCAAGGTGTGCGGGGGACACGGGCCCCTGGGGGCCCCGCACCACACACCCTGCACCCATAATATTATTTATCCCTCTGGAGTCCCACGTTGGCGCGGGTGTCCGGCGCTCTAAAAACGACTGGAAAATGGCCGCGCCGGCCATTTTCCCATCATTTACGCATGCGCAGTACAGGGAAGATAGCCGCCGCGACCATTTTCCCGGTGACCTGTGCAGACAGCTCAGTGTGCTGCCGGCCGCCAGGTGGAGAGGAGGGGGCCCGTGTCGGAGACTGCACATGGGCCCTCTCCTCTCTAGAAGCGACCCTGCACTGACCCAACAATTGTAAATAGAACCCATAATCACAATATGGGGATATATGCATTAAATTAAAGGATAATAATATTAATACTGGCAGTAACTGATATATCCACATTCTATCCAAACACTAGTCACTATAGAAAATGCAATTAGTAATTAGCACATCATGTGTAGAGGTCCCATATATCGTACATCCCAGCATACCTCGTACTGGTGAATATCATATACGTAGACACAGTATCTTATGATGGCAGCAGAGGAGCACGTTCCTGAAAGAGAATGGAAACGATTTACTCGCCCATCTGAGATCTGCAGTTACAATGCTTAGTGTCTGGAAGACAGACACCTATGTAGATAAGATGACTGGTTTATTAGGGCAGCTGACAGCTGTTACCTTATCTTTTATATGCAGGCACCATTTACATTATGGCTATGCTCTGCCATTAAGATATGAAAGCATTTTATTTGTATTACAAAACTTTGCCCAAATCTCTCCCTGCGCTGGGGAATTTATACCCTCTGTACCCATACTGTAGATTGTTGCAAGGTTTTTTTTTTAACAAGAAAATGATTCCCTATCCAAATTGGTATGCGTTCAGCATCCCGGTGGTCAGGATGCCGACACTTACATTACAGGCGCCGGAATACAGATGCCGGTCAGAATCCCAGAGCCAGCATCTCCACTGCCGGGATGCTGAAGGTAAGTAGTGGGATTGGATGAAGGGTTAGGTTTAGGATGGGGAACCTCAGGCCCAGGGGCCGTATAAGGCCCGCGGAGTCATATGGTCTGGCCCTCTGAGCTTTTCTCTGCTAGCCTCATCTGGATGGCAGGGAGCATAGTTGGCACCCTGCGGCCAGAATCTATGCAGCAGTGCCATCTGGAGCGTCCTTAGGTCGCTTCAGACTGTCACACCGCTGCCCTTACAGCTCGCCGGAGCATCCTCAGGATGCTCTGGGCATTGCTGTAATCACCGGCGATTGTGGTCCCACCCCGTGTGACCTCACATGGAGGAGGTGTGGCCTGCACCGGGCCCGCAAAAAATGTTATATATATCAAAAAGGCCCTCGGAAGAAAAAAGTTTCCCCACGCCTGGTTTAGGGTTAGGCACTAGGGGGAGGGTTAGGGTTAGGCACTAGGGGGAGGGTTAGGGTTAGGCACTAAGGGGGAGGGTTAGGTTTAGGCACTAAGGGGGAGGGTTAGGGTTAGGCACTAGGGGGAGGGTTAGGGTTAGGCACTAGGCGGAGGGTTAGGGTTAGGCACTAAGGGGGAGGGTTAGGTTTGGTTGCTGGGAGGGGAAGGTGAGGTTCCGGCACTAAGGGGTAAGTTAAGGTTAGGCACCAGAGAGGGAGGCTTAGGGTAGGGAGTGGGGGATGGTTAGCATATCATCCAACAAGTGTCGGTATGTTAACCATGTCTGGATCCCGGCATTGGATTCTGACCGCCTGGATCCCGACTGTCGGTATTTCATACCGATTCCAGACCTTAACCATCATATTGTTCCAATTAGGTTTTAGGCAGTCGGACCTTCAAGTGTTACTAAATCTGGAATAGAAAACATGTTTGATTGGGTTTCTTCGAGTTACTTTGAGTGCGCGTTCTTAGGACACGTCTGGCACGCATCTTCCTGGCGCTTGTTTTGTGACATGTGCTCCATGTAGCGTGTAGTAGTGCCGGCCCAGGGAGCCTCTGTGCCCTGCTACATCACAGATTTATATCAAGGGCTGCTCCACATATTAAGTGATAGACTTAAAAAAAAATACTAAACTTTTAGCAATAATATAGAAATTCTTTTTACCTGTTTACAAATAAAAAATGTTAACAATTAGAATCAAAACAGGTTTTTCTGTGATCACTGAACGGTCATTGCCGCTGGCGTACATAGCGGCTGATCCAGCCCCAGATACAGTCCCGATCCTGTCGCTATTGACCAATGTTTTCGGGACTGTGCATGTGCTGGAGCTGCAGGGAGCAGTTCTGCGATGCTGCTGTGGCTCCGGTCACCGTGTGGAGAAAGCCGTAGCCTGAGTGACAGGCTGCGGCCGTTTGGGGGCAGCAATGGGGAGGAGCGTCTAAATATCGGCGACTTTTTTCAAAATCTGATGGGTCATTGGTGTGAGCTAGGATTGGATTCTCAGATCCAGGGGCGTTTCTAGAGAGGAGGGGGCCCGTGTGCAGTCTCCGACACGGGTCCCCTCCTCTCCGCCCTGGCGTCCGGCAGCGCACTGAGCTGTATGCGGCCAGCGCCGGAGTTATAGACTCTGGGCACTAGAGTGTGCCCAGAGTCTATAATGTGCAGAGGTCACCGGGAAAATGGCCGTGGCGGCCATTTTCCCTGTACTGCGCATGCGCAAACAACGGGAAAATGATCGCCGCGGCCAATTTCCAGTCGTTTTACAGCGCCGGACCCCCACGCCGACGTGGGACTCCGGAGAGGTAAGTAATTTTATGGGTGCAGGGTGTGCGGTGCGGGGCCCCCCTGGACCCAGGGGCCCATGTTTCCGTACACCCTGCACCCATTATAGATACGCCCCTACTCAGATCTATTATCTCTTATCACTCTAGGGGGCAGATGTATTAAGCCTTGGAGAGAGATATAGAGGAGAGTTTGGGCCTGATTCAGAACCACTCGCTCGGATGCGTTTGCTTGTAGTTGCTGATGTTTCGTAATGTGCGCATGCATATGCATCGCACTGCGCTTGCGTGAACTAGTCCATGCGATCGTGTAGCGATCGCCCCATGTCTAAAGATGCCCCACCAGAATGAGTGACAGGTCAAGTCGATTGTGTGTGGTGACAGGGGTTGGACGATGAAAACGGGTGGAGGTGCCAGCGCAGGCGTGTCTGTGCATCTTAACGCCATTCCAGAGGCGTGCATAATTAAGACGGAGCGTCGAAGTACACGTCACCTGGCTGGATTTTACACTGAAGTGCTTGCAGTGCTTGCGGTAGGGTATGTAAACCACAAGCGTTGCGTTCGCTTCCGATGGTACTTGATGTTACCGATGGTTGCATCAACTTCCTGGAGATGACATTATAAGTGGGCGTCTTAAGACAGGCTGGTGGGCGTCTGCATGCACAGGACGAATGCACACCAAGAAATAGTGGGCGTGCTAATGCCTTACCGTGCGATCGCCTGCCTTGCTGTTAGTTAGCCGAATTTGCATACGCATCGAGCGAGCGAACGCATCTAGTAAGCGGGTCTGAAATGGTCCCTTTGAACATAGCAACCAGTAAGCTTCTAAAGCCGCATACACACTAGACGATGTGTGTATGTATGCGGCGATATTGTCTTCAGCAGGCCCGGCAGGGGTGCCGGCATCGGCAAGTGTATACACATTTGCTTATGCCGACCAGCGACGGACGACAACGGGGGAGGGGGGGTTGGGGAAGCTGGGCACGATATCCCCAGATTGGGCTGCATGTACAGCCGACTGGGGATTTCATAAACGACCATCAGGAGCGCGTATCGTTGGTCGTTTACCGCATACACACTGGCCGATATTGTGAACGATTAAACTATATCGTTATCGTTGAAAATATCGGCAAGTGTGTACGCGGCTTGACTGTCATTTATCTAGCGCAGTCTATGACAGTTAAAATCTGATCGGTTGCGTTGGGAAACTGCTCTCCTTTATCTCTCTCCAAGGCTACTATTCATCATCACTTAATCTATACAAAAGCAGGTAAAAATGTACATTTTCACCTACTTTTGCATAAAGTAAGTATCGGGGCCATTCATTATACAGGTAATACAGGAGATATCACTGATATCTCCTGCTTACCTTTCAGCCCCGATCTGTCTCCATACGCCAGTATGGAGACCTAAGGGCCTGATTCAGAGCCGCTCGTAAGCGGCCGCTCGTTCATTCCGAGCGATGTTTGCACAACTGCGCATGCGTACGGATCGTAATACGCATGCGCGAACCAGTCAGTGCGGCCGAAAATCGTTTGTTCGCTAAATAGCGAATGCCTGCTATTTTGAGTGACATGAGGAGGCGTATGTGGGTGGTAACAGGGGAAGGTGCTTGAAAACGGGGAGTGGAGATCCGAACGTGCTTAAAGGTCAAAACGGGCGTTTTATGGGTGTGCATAATTAATACAGCAGCGTCACTGACCACGTCACTGGGTTATTTTACAGTCAGAACTGCTCGCAAGATTGCGGTAGGAAAAATCAACCACAAGAATAGCGAGCAGTTCATACGCTGGTCGATGTACTCGATTAATATAGTAAATAGCGGACATGACGTAGGATGCGAGCGGCCAGGGGGCGTAGTTTTCCAAAACAACGACCGCATGTTTGGTTCGCTCGTTCAGACCTCGAGGCGTGAACAGACCGCAAAGAGCGTACGGTTCATTTGAATAGCCACCCCTTTTTTCTGAACGAGCGAGCGCAAATAGCGTCCGGCTCTGAATCAGGCCCTAAATTCATCATGCTCTGAAATTACTATATTTTCGGAGCTTGACTGTAGGAACATCCGCCATCTTCAGAAGGAGTCCCGGGTTGCAAAGAGGCAACCATTTGGATCCCTCCGCCACTGCCCGGCTCCTTCCGCCGGATGCCAGGGCTTTGTGCACCTACGTGATCCCCAGTTCACGCAGGCGCACTAGTCAGACTCGGCAGTGCTAATTTTCACCGCTACTAAAGCTACTTCGGATCAATGATGAATTGCTCCGGTGCACGCTGTGAAATAGAAAGTTATAATATCCTTCCAGCCCCAGATAAGTAACAATGCATCGGCTCCCAAGGCTTGAAACATTTCTCTCTCCTCTTAGCTTATAAGCCGTATTGAATTTGTGCCGAGCCGCGATACTTTTCGTGCCCCAGACTTTTCGCCTACTTTGCCTGTTTTGTAGGCAGAAAACTATCGTGCTCGTGCCCGCTTTACCCTGTATTCAATTTGAAAGTAGGTGAAAACGGGACCCGGCGAAACTTAAACAAGTGGGAAGTACTGTCAGATTTGGGGGAATCCGCCTGACACCCCCCAAAAGATGCTCTGACATGGGGGTTCCCTATGGTACCCCCCGATTTGGCTTGCTGAAGGTATTTGGTGGTTTTAAACGGGCTCAATAGCTGCTAAATAGCGTTTTTCTATATGTGATGCAGAATAGTATTCAGGAGATTTTTTTCCAGAAAACAACTTATCCCAGCAAATTTGGGGCACTTGAAAATGGGGGTCAGCATATTTAAAAGTTGCTAAAGTGAAGTTGAAAAAATCGTGAAAAATCCACCTGCCGCAAGCACCTGCAATGAAAAAAATACCTGGGGCATACTTGGGGACCCCCCACAGTGAAGTTCGCTAGTTTTTAACTTTGTACCCCAACATTTTTTTTTTCGCCCCCTTTTTCAAAGTAATTTTTTGGGGTGTCCTTAAGTGTTTTTTTTTTTTTTAAATTGACACAGTTTACCTTTGGGGGACTGTCTGAAGGCTGCAGGGGGGTTACCGCAACATTGCACCCCAAAACCCCAATTCTGCACTTTTTTCCGCCTGCTATTCATAGGCGAAACTTTTTCGCCTAGTACATTGCATTGACTTTCTGCCTAGGTGGAAAGTCTTTCAAATTGAATACGGGGTAAAAGCAAAACAGGCGATAATGACGTCATCGGCGAAAAAGTATCGCGGATCCGGACTTTTCGCCTCAAATTGAATAAAGGGCCTATATATGTTTGTTTTTTTGTAGTCTAATAAATAGTGCTAATAAACTAGACGCCCGACCACTGTCACACAGACGGTACCTACCGACTAGACAGTAAAGCCCCGAGGTAAGCCGCAGACACTGTCGTTTACTGGATGTATCTTGATAACAGTTAAAGTGTTTGAATCCAAGAACCAGGAAGACGAATGCGAAGACGCTGGTTATGCTGGAGGTGGTTATTAATGCCCTGGTGAGGACGATCGTTGCTGAAAAATCAATAAAAGCAGACATTTTATAATTATACGATAGATTAAACAAATAGCTAGTTTAGATTGTAAGCTAGCGAGCAGGGCCTTCCTACCTATATATCTGTCTGTTATTCCCCAGTTTTGTTCTATTAATGTTTACAATTGTAAAGCGCAACAGAATATGCTGCGTTATATAAGAAACTGTTAATAAATAATGGTTTAACAGCTCTTTTACATTCTCAGCCACCCAGTCCTCATTCCGAACCGATCTCCAATTGTGTTGACAGTCACTGAGACTCTTAGGTGTAAGTTTACTAAGATGGGAGTTCTATTAAGAAGTGATGTTGCCCATAGCAACCACTCAGATTCCAGGTATTATCTTCTAGAAGGTGCTAGTTAAATGAGAAGTAGAATCTGATTGGTTGCTATGGGCAACATCACTTCTTAAATAGAACTCCCGTCTTAGTAAATTTACCCCTTAGCCTCTTCTATCGTCAGTGGCTGCAAGATATCACTGCTACCACAATGGTGGCAGCAAACATTCTCACTACTGAAAACAGGGTCCCCATTAGCACTCTCGGCCCCAGTACAAATCTGGGACGTGATCATGGTGTTTGGGAACACCCATGCTACTTTGGTCATTTTGGGAGCCAATCCACAGAAGATGGCAATGCCACTGATGAGGATGTGGCTGTACATCTTTGGCAGGCATTCAAGTTTGGTCACTGGTACATTGTAGTCAAACCGTTCTATGGCACCTATGTGTTTGCGCTAATGGCCCTATGAATTGTTGCACGGCATGCTTCATGCACGGCTGCAGGAGACGAAATGGTCAAAAGCGATAATCTGCACAATATACCTGGATACATAGCTGCAGACTGGCCACACCCTGCACAATCAGCTGGCAGGGACGCAATGCATAGAGCCAGTGGCAGCTCCAGCGGTGGGGCTGTAGTGCAGTCCAAAATTAAAATATGGGAGCTGCACCAACTGCCACCTCAAACACTGCCAAACATCGCCGGCCGGGACTCACTGGCAGTTGGTGTGGCTCCACTCTCTGTATTTTGGACAGCACTGCAGCCCCACCACTACATAGAGACCATCTCCATTCACACCCTGAAGTTGACTGGATAATGGTCGGATGAATCGGACAGGTTTGTAAACCGAACAGAACGACCCGGACCAGTTTTCAGCTACTTTCAGGCCGTGAGAGATCATTGTTTAGGACCATGCGCTAAATGATTTTTGATTGTGGTTTGCACAATCCTCATGCATCGTTTGCCCAACATTACTCCCAGGGCTGTGTCTACAGTAGATAAAGGTGAGCGCTTCTGTAGTTCTGTAGCATTTAGTAATCACCAAAAGATGTAGAAATGTCTCTGCTTACCTGGGTGAGGGTTTAAATAGGAGCTGAAAGCATCACAGGTCCAGATCTTCACAAAGCGGTCCCAGACACATTCTCTCCAGAGTCCCTTGCAGCGTGTACTTAGCATGACGGACCCTTTGCTGTTGATCTGAGAGTGAATACATTGTCCAGATTCAGAGGTTTTATTTTAAAATGTAAGAACAAAGATCAGTTAAGGAATGAGTAATAAATACAGCAATAATATAACAGTAAACCAATGAGTTTGGTGAAGATAGAAACAGTATATTATTTCCAGGACAAGGGAGACCTCTATGTATCTTCAATGGGGATATCACTAATAACCCCTTAAACTCCCTAACGTGTATTATCGTGTTACCATATAACAACCTTCTTAAATACAATGTAACTTACTTCTAAAAATAAAGACACAGGGCCTGATTCAGAGCCGCTTGTAAGCGGCCGCTCGTTCGCTCCGAGCGATGTTTGCCCAACTGCGCATACGTACGGATCGTTATACGCATGCGCGAACCAGTCAGTGCGGCCGAAATTCATGTGCTCGCAAAATAGCGAATGCCTGATAATTTGAGTGACAGAAAGAGGCGTATGTGGGTGGTAACAGGGGAAGGTGCTTGAAAACGGGGAGTGGAGATCCGAACGCAGGCGTGCTTAAAGGTCAAAACGGGCGTTTTATGGGTGTGCATAATTAAAACAGCAGCGTCATTGTGCACGTCACTGGGTTATTTTATAGCCAGAACTGCTCGCAAAATTGTGGTAGCAAAAACCAACCACAAGAATAGCGAGCATCTCATACCTTGTTCGATGTACTCGATTAATCTAATAAATAGCGGACATGACGTAGGATGCGAGCGGCCAGGGGGCGTAGTTTCCCAAAAAACGACCGCAAGTTTTGTTCGCTCGTTCAGACCTAGAGGCTTGAACAGACTGCAAAGAGCGAACGGTTCATTTGAATAGCCACCCCTTTTTTTGAACGAACGACCGCAAATAGCGACCGGCTCTGAATCAGGCCCACAGACAGCAGTGTTGGCGTATAAATATATTTTGTAAAATTTATTTTTGACAAGTCATTAAATTTTAGACTATAAGTTAATACTAATAATGGTGACGGCACAAAAAGAACGCACAGGGCAATAACAACCAAACATCTCTAACAAACGCACACATACACACACACACACACACACAAGCCAAGCATTGGTGATCAACTCTCCTTTTCCTCCAACCACCGGTCCAGGTGGTATAGCCATTTCCTGTCCAGGACAATTGGCTGTCGCCTTACTCCACTTTAATGAGAGCGCACCCACTAAGCCTAATTATTAACATAAACTAACTCCAAGTGTCGTTCTTTTCTGCAACCACCAAACCAACCATCATACATTCAACAAACGAAAAACAAAAAGAGGGAGGGAGGTTGGGAAAAACTGGAGCAATGAGTCAGATTTACATACATCACTCCATTAAATACTCTTAGACCACTCCCCATGAAACATTCATTGGCTGCATAAGACCAGCTAAACTTAAAGGGGCAATATCAAACACGTTGTTAAGCTGGCAACACTCAAAACACTTGCGGTTTAATGTCCCTCATGTTTACATGTCATCCTTCGGGCTTACTTGCCACTGCCACTAAAACCCGGGTCATTGCCGTGTCAACCCCGATTGTGGTTCCTTCAAAAAAATCCCAGATCGACTGACCCGGCATTCCTTCCCAGGTCTCCAGCAGGGGACTAGGGTAAGGTTCAGTGGAAACAGGTATCCTGGGTCATCCAACCGGAGACCCATTCACATAATAGGGAGAGCAGCATTCCCAGCACTTGGAGACGATGTCATCTTCCAGCGCTGGCAAAGGTAAGCCTTGGCAATATGCCGGATCCAGCCTGCGGTGTAAACGCGGTTCAAGCAGCTGTGACACAGCTTGAAACCCGTGTTCAGTGTCCCGGGCTGAACATGGGAGTTTGGAGGAAAAGCGGTATAAAACTAGTCCCAAATGCAGACATAGGGGTATCGATTCAGAGATGCACTCGTCTTGGTCAATTTTGTACTGGCTCTGCGTGTATGGATCTATAATCACCCATATGCCCAGTCGTATGATTCTTTGTGGCAGCAACACCCTATAGCCATATTCCGGTTCAAATATGTATCATAACTTTCAGTGCACACTTACCCTATACCTTCACATATAGCGGCCGCTCATTGGCTGTGACCCACGTGTAACCAGCCAATGAGCGTCTGCTATTTGTGAAGTGGCCTCTGATTGGCTGCCGGGCCGTGGGATTTCCCGAAGTGGCCCGTCTCCTGTCATTCGCAAAGTATTGGTGTGTGTGACACAGGGGCATTTCTAGAGAAGAGTGGGCCGTGTGCAGTCGGCGGCCATTTTCCCTGTACTGCACATGTGCAAACAATGGTAAAATGGCCGCTGCGGCCATTTTCCAGTCGTTTTACAGTGCCGGACCCCCGCGCCGACGTGGGACTCCGGAGAGGTAAGTAACATTATGGGTGCAGGGTGTGTGGTGCAGGGTCCCCTTGGACCCAGGGGCCCGTGTTCCCCGCACACCCTGCACCCATTATAGTTACGTCCCTGGTGTGGCAACACACATACCAATACTTATCTGGCATGGATCGGGTCACACGCTTTTTTGTTTTGCCAATTCCTGGGACTCTATGGAGACCAGCACAGAGGACAGAGGTGAGTATAGCATCTTCTTTTCAGGTACTCCCATTGAATTCTACTAGAGAAGGGGACAGAACAGCTGCCAGCAGGTAAGTATGTGTGAGTGGGAGAGGTAGGTGTATGTAATGAAGTTATACTTTACACGGAGTGTGAGAGTATTGGTCATTTAACTATTTATTTTACAACGGGGGTACGGGTGCCGGCCGCCTGCTGGCACTTATAGTTCCACAAGTGCCAAAGGGCAGGCATGCTGGCACCTGTAGTTCCACTGTAAAATACTATAGATTATCACTATTTTCCCCACTATTACCCCCCTACCCACAGCCCAGGGGTTTGGGGAAGAACCCTGGGCTTCAGACTAAGCCTGGGGTGATTGGGAGAGGGGGGACCCCTTTAATGGGGGGTTCCCCACCTCCCCTGAGATCCTGGGTTGGGCTGACCAGCTTTGGGTGCAAATGCTTTGGCTGGGGTGACCTGGTGATAGGGTCCCCTGGCTGTGGCATTACAACCCAGCTGGATTTGAGCCTGGTGTTGGTTTTAAATATAGTGGGACCCCTACGCACTTTATTCCCCCTATTTTTAAAACCAAGACAGGCTCAGTAGCCAGGTGCTAATACAGGGGGACCCTATTAATTTTTTCACCAACATTTTTAGGAACCAGGACTGGCTGAGCAGCCTGGGGCTGGTTATGCTTTTGAGGGGGACCCTACATAATTTTTTATTTTAATTTAACCCTTTTTTTTTACAGGTATAATACACAAGCAGCCTTCACATATCTCACTGATATGTGCAGGCTGCTTGTTCGGCAGAGTTAGACAGAAAGAAGACACTGCAAACTCTGGTGAGAAATCTCCTTCAAAACTTGCTACTCGGGGTAGAAATCTCGATCTGCTTCACCATCGGCCAACTCTCAGCTAAACTCACTTCTTTGTAAATTTGCGAGTTTCAGAAGCATCAAATCACCCGAGTTTCAGCAATGCAAATCGGAAAAACCTAGATCAGACTCGAAACTTGGTAAATTTACCCCCTAGTGTGTGTATACTGTGTATGTGTTAGTGTGTATACTGTATGTATATGTGTTAGTGTGTTTGTATGTGTGTGTATACTGTGTATGTATATGTGTTAGTGTGTGTATATCGGGCCTGATTCAGGTTGGATCGCAAGGCTGCATTCGCACGCAGCCAGCCGATGTTTGCATTCTGCGTATGCGTATAAGACCGAACCGACCACAGCGAACGGGAAGCAATCGCAGTGAGCACGCAGAGTCCTCACACAGTGATTGACAGGAAGTGACCGTTTGAGGGTGGTGACGGGGTGGTCAGAGAAACGCAGGCGTGCCTGGGCGGTTAAACGCCATTACTGGGGCGTGCAATACTTAAGCCCCTGCGATAGCATACACTGGCAGAGGTCTATATGGCGACAGGAAGTTTAGCAGTTTGTGAGGTAGGGTCAGGTCAACCACAACTGCGGATGGTTCTAATGTTACTCGATGTTACCGATGTTTTCGCTGACTTGCGGATGCATGTCATGGGAAGTGGGCGGCTCTATACTGTGATGGGCGCCTTGGTATAGAGCTGCGGTTGCCGTGCAATTGCACTCATTAGCATATTTTCGCCGCGAACAGGTTGCGTGCGAATGTAGCCTTGCGAACCAACCTGAACCAGGCCCTCTGTGTATGTATATGTGTTAGTGTGTGTATACTGTATATGTGTGTTAGTATGTTATATATACGGTAGTATATACATTTGCTCCATATATATTATATATGTGTGTGTGCGTGTTTAACACACACGTAGGGGTAGGCTCCGTGTGGTTGGTGGGATGGGAGGAGTAGGCTCCGTATGGCTTGCTGGGGGCCCCCACAACTTAGTTATCCCAGGGCCCCCAGAAGCCTTAATCTGGCCCTGTATGCAGGCTACAGTGGTGTAACTATGGTCTTTGGAGCCCAGGGAAAGATGAAAAATCGGAGCCCCCCCCCACCAACTGTTTAAAAAAATGGGTGTTGCCCGATGCCACAAGGGGTGTGGTCACTGAAAATGGGGACGTGTCAACATGACTCTGGGAACATTCCTTTCCATTCAATATTGCCCCTTATGCAATGCCCCCTGTAGCAGTGCCCCTTATGTAATGCCCCCTGTAGCAGTGCCCCTTATGCAATGCCCCAGTAGCAGTGCCCTCAGTAGTAGTGTCCCTTATGCAGTGCCCCCCAGTAGTGTACCATACGCAGCGCCTCCAGTAGTACCTCTTATGCAGTGAACCCAGTAGTGGCCCTTATGCAGTGCCTCCATTAGTGCCCCTAGTACAGTGCCCCCAGTAGTGCCCCTTATACAGTGCCCCTAGTAGTGCCCCTTATACAGTGCCCCAATGCTAAAGTAGTGCCCATTATACAGTGCCCCCCAGTAGTGCTGATTATAGTGTCCCCAGTAGCTCCCCTTATACAGTGCCCCCAGTAGTGCCTCTTATACAGTGCCTCCAGTAGTGCCCATTATACAGTGCCCCTTATACAGTGCCCCCAATACAGTGCCTCCAGTAGTGCCCATTATACAGTGCCCCCAGTAGTGCCCATTATACAGTGCCTCCAATAGTACTCCAGTAGTGCCTCTTATACAGTGCCCCCAGTAGTGCCCCTTATACATTGCCCCCCAAAATACCCACAGTAGTACCCATTATACAGTGTCCCCAGTAGTACCCATTATACAGTGCCCCCAGTAGTGCCCCTTATGCAGTGCCTCCATTAGTGCCCCTATACAGTGCACCCAGTAGTGCCCATTTTACAGTGCCACAGTAGTGCCCATTATACAGTGCTACAGTAGTGCCCATTATACAGTGGCCCCTGTAGTACCCCTTATACAGTGCCCCCAGTAGGGCCACTTATACAGTGCCTTCATTAGTGTCCATTATACAGTGCCCTAGTAGTGCCCCCAGTAGTACCCATTATACAGTGCCCCCAGTAGTACCCATTATACAGTGCCCCCAGTAGTGCCCATTATGCAGTCCCTCCATTAGTGCCCCTATACAGTGCCCCAGTAGTGCCACATATAGTGTCCATTTTACAGTGCCACAGTAGTGCCCATTATACAGTGCCCCCCAGTAGTGCTCCTTATACAGTGCCCCCAGTAGTGCCCCTTATACAATGCCCCCAGTAGTGCCCCTTATACAGTGCCTCCAATAGTGCCCCTTATGCAGTGCCTCCATTAGTGCCCCTAAACAGTGCCCCCCAGTAGTGCCCCATATACAGTGCCTCCAGTAGTGCCCATTTTACAGTGCCACCGTAGTGCCCATTATACAGTGCCCCCAGTAGTGCCCCTTATACAGTGCCCCCAGTAGGGCCCCTTATGCAGTGCCCCCAGTAGTGCCCCTTATGCAGTGCCCCCAGTAGTGCCCCTTATGCAGTGCCTCCATTAGAGCCCCTAAACAGTGCCCCCCAGTAGTGCCCCATATACAGTGCCTCCAGTAGTGCCCATTTTACAGTGCCACCGTAGTGCCCATTATACAGTGCCCCCAGTAGTGCCCCTTATACAGTGCCCCCAGTAGGGCCCCTTTTGCAGTGCCCCCAGTAGTGGCCCTTATTCAGTGCCTCAAGTAGTGCCCATTATACAGTAGCCACAGTAGTGCCCATTATACAGTGCCCCTAGTAGTGCCCATTATACAGTGCCCCCAATAGTGCCCCCAGTAGTGCCCCTTATACAGTTCCCCCAGTAATGCCCCCAGTAGTACCCATTATACAGTGCCCCCAGTAGTGCCCCTTCTGCAGTGCCTCCATTAGTGCCCCTATACAGTGCCCCCAATAGTGCACCATATACAGTGCCCCACGTAGTGCCCATTATACAGTGCCCCCAGTAGTGCCCCTTATACAATGCCTCCAGTAGGGCCCATTATACAGTTCCCCAGTAGTGCCACTTATACAGTGCCCCCAGTAGTGTCCATTATACAGTGCCTCCAGTAGTGCCCCCAGTAGTGCCCATTATACAGTACCTCCAGTAGTGCCCCTTATACAGTGCCCCCCCAATAGTGCCCCTTTTGCAATGTCCCAAGTAATGCCCCCAGTAGTGCCCATTATACAGTGCCTCCATTAGTGCCCCCAGTAGTACCCACTGCCCATTATACAGTGCCCCAGTAGTGCACAGTACACATAAAAACACAAAGACACACATAATTTACTTACCAGAATCCCCGCTCCTGCGCCCGCCTCCGTCCATTCCTCTGGAAGAGATGGCCATCGACCATTGATGATTACCAAACACTGATGGTTAAACACCAATGGTCGATTGTTTTGCCATCGATGGTGGAGATCCATTGATCCTCCACCATTGATGGCCCAGAGCCCCACAATGTTTTTTTTTATTTCTAACACTGGGACATGGAACATAGCTCTGCCCCCAGTGTGCCCGTATGTGTGGTAGATATTTACCACTGATGGTACCATCAGTGGTAAAGATAGATAAATATGAGATAGATAGATGCCCATTATACAATGCCCCCAGTAGTGCCCCTTATACAATGCCCCCAGTAGTGCCCCTTATACAGTGCCTCCAATAGTGCCCCTTATGCAGTGCCCCCAGTAGTGCCCCTTTTGCAGTGCCTCCATTAGTGCCCCTAAACAGTGCCCCCAGTAGTGCCCCATATACAGTGCCTCCAGTAGTGCCCCTTATACAGTGCCCCCAGTAGTGCCCCTTATGCAGTGCCCCCAGTAGTGCCCCTTATGCAGTGCCTCCATTAGTGCCCCTAAACAGTGCCCCCAGTAGTGCCCCTTATACAGTGCCTCCAGTAGTGCCCATTTTACAGTGCCACAGTAGTACCCATTATACAGTGCCCCCATTAGTGTCCCTTATACAGTGCCCCCAGTAGTGCTCCTTATTCAGTGCCTCAAGTAGTGCCCATTATACAGTAGCCCCAGTAGTGCCCATTATACAGTGCCCCTAGTAGTGCCCATTATACAGTGCCTCCAATAGTGCCCCCAGTAGTGCCCCTTATACAGTTCCCCCAGTAATGCCCCCAGTAGTACCCATTATACAGTGCCCCCAGTTGTGCCCCTTCTGCAGTGCCTCCATTAGTGCCCCTATACAGTGCCCCCAATAGTGCTTCATATACAGTGCCCCACATAGTGCCCATTTTATAGTGCCACAGTAGTGCCCATTATACAGTGTCCCCAGTAGTGCCCATTATACAATGCCTCCAGTAGGGCCCATTATACAGTTCCCCAGTAGTGCCCCTTATACAGTGCCCCCAGTAGGGCCCTTTATGCAGTGCCCCCAGTAGTGCCCCTTATGCAGTGCCCCCAGTAGTGCCCCTTATGCAGTGCCTCCATTAGTGCCCCTAAACAGTGCCCCCAGTAGTGCCCCATATACAGTGCCTCCAGTAGTGCCCATTTTACAGTGCCACAGTAGTGCCCATTATACAGTGCCCCCAGTAGTGCCCCTTATACAATGCCTCCAGTAGGGCCCATTATACAGTTCCCCAGTAGTGCAACTTATACAGTGCCCCCAGTAGTGTCCATTATACAGTGCCTCCAGTAGTGCCCCCAGTAGTGCCCATTATACAGTACCTCCAGTAGTGCCCCTTATACAGTGCCCCCCAGTAGTGCCCCTTTTGCAGTGTCCCAAGTAATGCCCCCAGTAGTGCCCATTATACAGTGCCTCCATTAGTGCCCCCAGTAGTACCCACTGTCCATTATACAGTGCCCCAGTAGTGTGCAGTACACATAAAAACACAAAGACACACATAATTTACTTACCAGAATCCCCGCTCCTGCGCCCGCCTCCATCCATTCCTCTGGAAGAGATGGCCATCGACCATCGATGATTACCAAACACTGATGGTTAAACACCAATGGTCGATTGTTTTGCCATCGATGGTGGAGATCCATTGATTCTCCACCATTGATGGCCCAGAGCCCCACAATGTTTTTTTTTTATTTCTAACACTGGGACATGGAACATAGCTCTGCCCCCAGTGTGCCCCGTATGTGTGGTAGATATTTACCACTGATGGTACCATCAGTGGTAAAGATAGATAAATATGAGCTAGATAGATGCCCATTATACAATGCCCCCAGTAGTGCCCCTTATACAATGCCCCCAGTAGTGCCCCTTATACAGTGCCTCCAATAGTGCCCCTTATGCAGTGCCCCCAGTAGTGCCCCTTTTGCAGTGCCTCCATTAGTGCCCCTAAACAGTGCCCCCCAGTAGTGCCCCATATACAGTGCCTCCAGTAGTGCCCATTATACAGTGCCCCCAGTAGTGCCCCTTATACAGTGCCCCCAGTAGTGCCCCTTATGCAGTGCCTCCATTAGTGCCCCTAAACAGTGCCCCCAGTAGTGCCCCTTATACAGTGCCTCCAGTAGTGCCCATTTTACAGTGCCACAGTAGTGCCCATTATACAGTGCCCCCATTAGTGCCCCTTATACAGTGCCCCCAGTAGAGCCCCTTATTCAGTGCCTCAAGTAGTGCCCATTATACAGTAGCTCCAGTAGTGCCCATTATACAGCGCCCCTAGTAGTGCCCATTATACAGTGCCTCCAATAGTGCCCCCAGTAGTGCCCCTTATACAGTTCCCCCAGTAATGCCCCCAGTAGTACCCATTATACAGTGCCCCCAGTAGTGCCCCTTCTGCAGTGCCTCCATTAGTGCCCCTATACAGTGCCCCAATAGTGCACCATATACAGTGCCCCACGTAGTGCCCATTATACAGTGCCCCCAGTAGTGCCCCTTATACAATGCCTCCAATAGTGCCCTTTATACAGTTCCCCAGTAGTGCCACTTATACAGGGCCCCCAGTAGTGTTCATTATACAGTGCCTCCAGTAGTGCCCCCAGTAGTGCCCATTATACAGTACCTCCTATAGTGCCCCTTATACAGTGCCCCCCAGTAGTGCCCCTTTTGCAGTGTCCCAAGTAATGCCCCCAGTAGTGCCCATTATACAGTGCCTCCATTAGTGCCCCCAGTAGTACCCACTGCCCATTATACAGTGCCCCCAGTAGTGCCCAGTACACATAAAACACACACAGACACACATAATTTACTTACCAGAATTCCCGCTCCTGCGCCCGCCTCCGTCCATTCTTCTGGTAGGGATGGCCATTGACCATCGATGATTACCAAACACTGATGGCTAAACACCAATGGTCGATTGTTTTGCCATCGATGGTGGAGATCCATTGATTCTCCACTATTGATGGCTCAGAGCCCTACAATGTTTTTTTTTTTTTTTTAATCTCTGATGCTGGCATAGGAAGCATAGCTCCATCCCCAGTGTGCCCCGTAAAGCCCCACCCCCTAATCTGATTGGCCCATTCCTCATCGGTAGATATTTATCACTGATGGTACCATCAGTGGTAAAGATAGATAAATATGAGATAGATAGATAGATAGATAGATGCAACTAAAGCCCCCCCATACATCAGCAATCTGAAAACCACAATTGAACAATTGGAAGATTTCTTGTGCCATTTTAGGATTTCCCAATCCAGCAATCTGCGCCCATACATTACAGATTGTTTTCAATGATTTGCAGATTGATTGCAGCAAACACAGATCTGCCAATCTTGAAAGGCCCATCATTTTACTGGTAACGGTCTGCAAAATCTGCTGATCATCTCCATACACTAGCAATCTACAGCCCCAATCCATCTGTGACATCCAACATGTTGGACAATCTGATTTAACAATTCCAATCACTTTTTGGTTGCAATCTGCGATCTGTGAAGCCCATACATTGCAGATTTTTATACACAATCGATTGCAAATTGCAGAATTGCCATAATCGATTGCAGATGTATGGGGGCCTTAAAGGCCCCCATACACTGAAAATGCGTCCCGGCTCAGAATCAGGTTCTTCTTGTTTAGTAAACTACTCACTTCTCTCTGTGTACTCCATAGATAGATAGATAGATAGATAAATAGATAGATACATAGATACATAGATACATAGATAGATAAAATGATAATAGTGATAGCTATTATGCACCTTCAACTACTTCTATGTACATGTTGATATGTTGAAACACCTGTGGCGCCTATTTCCCCATGTTCGCTCCCCCTGATGTCAGAAGCTGGCCGCGCCACTGATAGTTACAGCTCATTCCTATGGAGATAACATTGGCAGCACAGATATTTCTTCATCCACACAACCCGCTTCCTCACTTACAATTCTGTCCAGTATTTACCTGCCAGCAGTCTGTCATAAGAGCAGTTATTGTACTCGCCATCGTGAATGACCCACAAATGATCAAGATAAGGTTTAACTCGTTTCCCATGAGACAAGTTTCTCCTCCCGTCAGATATAAATCTGCATCTCGCAGTAATACATAATGTAAGCAGCTTCTTGCAGAAGTTATTCTTACATTTTGTAAATAAACAGTGCTTTCCCCAATAGCTGGACTTAGCTGCCTTTAAGAGGTCATGCATAACCAATCCATTGTAAATAGGGGGCTTATCACTTAGCAACGCAAACTGCTGGAAATCTAAGAGATTATACAAACTTCAGGATACACAAGTTACTTCCAGGAGTAGTGATTGATTAAGAATCATTAATGGTTGTAGAGATTATAGGCATGTTAGAGCATTGTAGAGGGAAATCTCTTCTATTATCAATAGTTACTCTATTGCTCAAATGATCACACTATATATAGATATGAGATAGATAGATAGACATACAGATAGACAGATAGATAATCTGCGATAGATAGATAGATAGATAGATAGATAGATAGATAGATAGATAGATAGATAGACATACAGATAGATACATAGATAGATAGATATGAGATAGATAGATAGATAGATAGACATACAGATAGATAGATAAATAGATAGATAGATATGAGATAGATAGATAGATAGATAGATTAGGGGTTTTTCTAGAGTGTGCCCAGAGTCTATAGTGCATGCGCAGATCCCTGAACTGCGCATGCGCAGACGACTGGAAAATGGACACGGTCGCCCTTTTTCAGCCGTTTCTTACAGCATACATCGGCGCCAACGTGGGACTCCGGGGAGATAAGTATAATATGGGTGCAGGGTGTGAGGTTCGGCCCCCCCTGGACGCAGGGCCATAAAAAGGGAGGTGCGACCAGTGCCATGGCACAGGGCACCGCAGGGCAGGGGGCACTGTTTGGGCCTGTCAATTTTCCTGTTTGTTATCATTCTCACTTGTAGCTTCCTCTTCTTTTATCCCCAGCATCTCTTTCCTGGCCCTTCCCCATGAGGCCATGGCCCTTTTCAGGTGCACTGTCTTATGTCCCTATTTAAAAAATGGGGGTGGGGGGGCACCAATGCTCTCTCTGGTACGGGGCACCAAAACGTCTAGTTATGGCTCTGCCAGGGACCCATGTGCCCCGCACATCCTGCACCCATTATAAATACGCCCCTGGGATATATATATATATATATATATATATATATATATATATATATATAGTAAATATTCTGCACCCTCGTCCCAAAATGTTGTCTTTGCTGGGGTGCACCCAAGGAAATTAATCCATGTATAATCACGTAGTTGACCACTATACAGTGATATAAGGGGCACTCACCAGTCTTGCTTTGCAATATGTATCAGTTTATTACCACACAACTCCAAACAACAATTTGATTTATTACAGCATGAACATCCTATTCATATCAGGATTAGGATGTACTGCTGTCCTGATATGAATAGGATGTTCATGCTGTGATTGATCAAATTGTTGTTTGCCATTGCATGTCTGTGAATTGCATACCAATGACTGTGTACCTGTCTCCTAACACAGGAGGGGTAAACAAAGATCCCACCAAAAGGTGTATACAGACATAAGCAGATATCAAAGCCTCATCATTTTTATCTGGTTTTGATGAAAAAATATATTTCTATAATGGATAGGAGTTCCCATAATCCTAGAAATATATCTGAAGTCTATACGCAGGTTAGGTGCAATTTGGGAATCACTAGGAGTTATGATTTGATAGAAATGATGTATCTAACCAAGTACACATCACAAAGATTGTATTTAGATTCATTTGATAGCTTAAATCATAGACATTACTGTGATCATACCATATTTCTTGGAGATATCACACAGGGAACATTATGTACAGATATTTGTACTTAGGATAAACGTTAACATGGTCAGTCAGTCAGTCATCAGAGACTTGCTCATGATATTAGCTATGGGGTGGGGGCAGGTTTTTAAGGTATGGGAGTCTTTTGTTCTGTGTCAGTCTGAGGGATCAATTTAGAAGTTGGAGCCTGTACCTGCATTTTCCTGCCATTCCCCCTGACCAGAATAGGCTGCGTGTTATAGTTTGTAAGTTTTCCTTTTTATATGAAATTGCAACACGTTTGTCTATGTAACCTGTAACCCATTTTAGTTATATCATTTCTGTAACTAAAGCATTGTACTTCTTTTGTAAATTAAGTGTTCATTTATTAGTCTATTACAGTGATTCTCAAACTCGGTCCTCAGGACATCACACAGGTCACGTTTTCCAGGTCACCCAGCAGGTGCACAGGTGTATTCATTACTCACTGACACATTTTAAAAGATCCACAGATGGAGCTATTTATTTCACCTGCGATTCTGTGAGAAGGGAATTATAAAGTCTGATTAATGTGTATAATAATAATATGAAGTCAAGAGAGAAACCAATTAACCCGTTGGAGCTCAATAAAGGCTAAAATTATAATGAATAAGTGAAATACATATCCAGCCTTAATATAAACATTATATTATACTGATTTATCAAGGAGAATAAGTTACTAACATGTGATTAACCTATGGACTGGTTCAGTCAGGATATTTCTACAGAGTCTTAAGCTGGCCACACACTAGACCAGCTTACATCCAACCATCCAACTAGTTGATTGGTTGGAATGAAAATCTGGTAAGGTATGAAAGCAAATGACAATCGGCAATTTGCTCCCAAACGCCGGAAAATGGACAAAAACTGTTGTTTGAACAAATTGTTTATATCAAACATTTAACAAAATTGTCTGAACGACCATTTTCATCTTTTTTTCTGCCATTTAGGAGCAAATTGCTGATCATCAGTTACTCCCATTCCTTACCAAATTTTCATTCCAACCAATCAACTAGTTGGATGGTTGGATGAAAGTTGGTCTAGTGTGTGGCCAGCTTAACGTATTAGATTCTACGTCATAATTTATGACCGTATGTAATGCGTTTATTAGGCTCTATATGACCAACTACAATTGAGTATAACGCAATTCTCACCATCTTATTATCCCTAAGACTCAGAAATTTAATACGAATATTCAAACACATCCCATGAAGCAACAATAACACAGACACACAGCAAGATAATTCTTTTATTTCTTTTATTTCTTTATATACTTGTCAATATATTTTTTGTCACCACTGTCTAAATTTTTTTTTTTTTTATTGAAGCAATGAGTGTTACATAAGAATATCTTGCAAACAATATGCAGAATAACCATCAACGTATACATTACTGGAAGTTCAATAACAGATAATAGTATTGTATACATCATGTCAAGAGAATACATATATATTACAAAAAAAAATTGTAACCTCTATTTCGCTGGCCTTAAGAAAAGGACATTCTTAATGCATATCTAATAAATGTTAAGTATTTTATAAAATGTAAACATCATTTTTGTGCGTCGTCTATCAGACAAAAACTTATTTTCTCTTATATTTTTGGTGTACTATTATCCTTGTCAGGTGGCAGCACCCACGAAGAAAATAAATGAAAACTCATTCACAATAATAATATGGGCTTTCTCTATCTAAGTATGTAGGTGTGTGTAGATGTTTCTATTCCTTTGTACCTTTGATTCTATGAGGAGACCTGGAAAAATGCACTGCTTGGAGTCCTTAGGACAGAGGACCTGATTCAGACCCGGTCACTAGCAAGCGTCTGCTCCTTGTTGCCGATGTTCGCTAATCTGTGCATGCGTATTGTTCGCAGTAGGCGTGCGTGAACTACTCCTAGCGATCGGGAACCGCTCGCTCGCCCCGCAAAGACAGCCCAGTGTAATGAGTGACAGGAGAGGCCGTTTGTAGGTGGTAACAGGGGCAGGACAGTAAGAAGGGGGGAGTGGATGTGTGGATGCAGGCGTGCCTGAGTGTTTCAACGCAGTTTCAGAGGCGTGAATAATTAACAGGCAGCGTCATAGTACACGTCGCCAGGCTGGTTTTTACACTGAAGACCTCGTAGTACTTGTGGTAGGGTAGAGGCAACCACAAGCTCTGCGATCGCATCCGATGGTCCTTGATGTACCAATGTTTAAAGACACCTCCTGGAGATGACGTGCGCTAGTGGGCATCTCAACACACGCTAATGGGCGTCTACATACACAAAGTGATCGCTCGCCAAGACATAGTGGGCGTGCTTATGCCTTGCCAAATGTGTGTTTTTAGCAATATGCGGGTTTCTTTTATGGCTATATATGATTTTATGTTATCATATCCCTTTCTAGCATGATTTTAACATAATACGGTAATATTTTTAAAGTTTTTATCATTCGGCGTTGACATGTATTGTTATTATTATTATTTTTATCGGTTTAATAAAATATTTTCCCAGTGGATATGTGCAAGAGTAGGTAGTTGTAGATTTTAATGACAGTGTTCCCATTGCATATTGATCGCAACACACCTTATACACCACAAGATGATGCTCACAGGGATTTATTTTATTTATTTTTTAACCCACAAATTGTCCTGATTTACCTAATTCTCATGTATGTTTTTAGAGTCATATTGTCACATCTCTAGTATTTTATTGTTTGATTTATATATGTATCACCATAAGGTTTTTATAATTATAATCATATGTTGTTTATTAGAACATTATTTATATAAATCCTTCTCATGTGCAGCAATAATCTAGTAGTAAAGACCAGAACACACTTCATAGATTATTATATGGTGCACATTGGGACATGGATTGAACCCAGAACGCGATGCTGCTCTCACTCTATCGATTTACCAGCAGCATAGTAACTGTAAATTGCCGCTATATACATGTAGCGCATAGCAGCACCATGTGATGCTGAAAAGCAGGGCTAAGTCATTCCTCAGCGTGTGGAACGCATAGTCGCATCACGTGACGCGGAAAGTAACACACGTGGAACGCATCACGTGACACATTAGGGCGCTTCCGCATTACGGTGCAAGCCGCGTGGAACGCTCTATGTAGTGGGGATTACTGCCGATCAGCACCTACAGGATTACAGACAGCTCCATGCTGTTAAGGTAAATTGGATAATATCAATTAACACATAAGGCGGGCTTTCTTATCTTATAAATACTCAGTCACTCCAGTTTAATGTACACCTTGACAAAGACCCATACTGCGGTTGAAACGCGTTGGTGATTATATATTGGGAAGCGCACGCTGACCAGGAAAGGTAACGCTCTATAGGGGGAGCACAATAATACCCCTATATGTGTTAAACGTGTACCTTTCTCAAAAGGTCATAAAAGGTACGCTTCCATTTGTCTACTTTGTATATTCTAATAAAATTTAAAAAGATTTTATGCTATGGTGGCAATTCTCTTTCTTATCTTGCATGCCACCACATTAAAGAGAAACCACCTTTAAGGAATACACACGAAGATTACTGGAGTAAAAAGACCTACGGTGACTGATTATTTTTTGAGGATTTGGATTTACATGTTTTCACAGTTGGACATTTTGGCCATCTATATGTATCAGTGGATTGTTTGCACAGTGACATTATAAGTGCTTCGTTGCTTTGGATTTATTTTTTCATGAATACTGCGAACATTCTGTAAAAGTTATTCCCATTTGGAGCGCATAGGAACATTTCTTTTTGTCTTGCGAAATGATACACTTCCATGCTGTCACTTAGCCGAATTTACATACGCAGGGAGCGAGCAGCAGCATCTAGCAAATGGGTCTGAATCAGATCCAGAGTTTGAGAACCTTGTCCTTGTTCTATTAAATATACAGTACACTCCAGAACCCAGTCTTTGAGCAAGCTATTAGATCGCTAAGGTTATGCTATATCTATTATTTGTTGCTAGAAGCAGGGAAAGACCAGCTAACTGCATGGTAATCTGCATTCCCAAGCCTACGCAATTGTGATAGAGTGCTTGGGGACCCTTGTTTCCACGGGTGGTAGCAGTTAAAGAGAGATGTTTGGTACCATGGGCAAAGAGATAGAATATATGTTGTGAGTATTATATTCGGCCCTGCCCTTACTGCATCAGGATTTGTGGATCTGCACGATTGCGGTCCTGACACTAGTGTGATCAAGGTGAATGAAATTACTGCCTCTAGCCATAGTCAGTGTGCAAACTCAGGGATCCCTACTGGGGTAATCATGACTAAAGGTGCCCATACATCTGCGACAGGGATTAAGGACCTTAATGTGAGTAGAACAAGCTGATAACAAGCTGGTGCACCAAACATATATTGATATCAATATCAGCTATATTCTTACTATTTAATCAGCTGCAGCCTTTGTTTTAATTCAGTGTTTTTATTTGTGAGTGTTAATTAGTAACATCCAGGAACCCAGATTCTGCTAATGAGGGATGTGTGGCATGTCGCTGTCCCCATTCAGGATTACATCACTTACAAAAAAAATAAAAACTACTTTGTCTAAACCTTGTCAAAAGAATACACGAACCTGTAATAACCAATTATTCCACTAGGTGGCAATAGGAGCAAAGCAGTCTACAAAGCAAACTACACATACAATATTTGACATAAAATTGAATGTTCTTTACACATACATGTGTGTGTATTTATGGACACTAGCAGTCAAAAGTTTAGAACACCCTAATGTTACCAGTTTTTATTTAAATTTAATCAATTCACATGAAATGGTGCAAAGGTAATGGAGCATACACACGGTCAGATTTGTCAGATGAACGATTTGAATGATTTTACCAAAGATTTGAATGATTGAACAAGTTTTGACTGCATTAAAATGAATGGAATCGTCCAAGTCTGACTGCAAACACATCAGATGTCAGATATCGTTATCTGACAAACGGGAACGCGCATCGTTCATCGTCCATCGTTCAGGCATGTCAGATATGTCAGATTTTCCTTCAGATATGAACGACTGAACGATTTTTAAATCGTTATCGTTCAGATCTGAAGGAAAAATCTGACCGTGTGTATGCACCATAACCTGCAAATTGCTACAGGTTGCAAAAATCTGGAAAGTAATGTATATTTCAGAGTTATATAAAAAGTCCTTTTTTTAGGGAACAAGTAATGGATTAATGACTTACAGCTGTTCTGGAGCAATGGAAGTTTCACTTTGAAAGTTGATGCAACCAATTCCTACAGGTGTCCCAACTTCAGTAGATTACTTGATTACAACCCCTGTCGCAGGACCAGATCAACCCACTTGGGTTGGTGTTGAAAATGAGTAAAGGCCCCCATACATCAGAGATTGATTGCAGCAATCGTGCAGTTTGCAATCGATTGTGAATAAAAATCTTTCCCTTTTTCAATCGATTGCAGATTGCAGAATTGCCACAATCAATTGAAAAAGGGAAAGATTTGTATACACAATCGATTGCAAATTGCACGATTGCTGCAATCAATCTCTAATATATGGGAGCCATCAGGCCCATAGTAAAGCTGGCCACAGACTAGACCAACTTTCATCCAACCATCCAACTAGTTGATTGGTTGTAATGAAGATCTGGTAAGGTATGGGAGTAACTAATGATCAGTAATTTGCTCCTAAATACCAGAAAACAGATGAAAATGGTCGTCAGACAAGTTTGTTAAATGTTTGATCTAAACAATTTGTTCAAACAACAGTTTTTGTCCATTTTCCGGCGTTTGGGAGCAAATTGCTGATTGTCATTTGCTTTCATACCTTACCAGATTTTCATACCAGCCAATCAACTAGTTGGCTGGTTGGATGTAAGTTGGTCTAGTGTGTGGCCAGCTTAAGAAGCATAGGAGCTGGGACCAGTGCTGTGTGGGTGTGGTAAGTGTCATGTCATCCCCAAGGTCTCTCTAAATACCTAAGAGTAGAAAAATTGCATAATTTTGTGAGCAAAATGAAAATAAAATTTGAATACTTCTGATTTGTCAACAGCCATGTGGTCAGCTGGACATCATCGTTCTGTCAGGAATATGGGCCTATTCTTATCTGGAGGCCTGGAGCTGTAGCTCCATCTAACCCATCGTTAATTTGTCCCTGCCTGTCTGTAAGTAGTGTTGGACCATACTGTAATTACACCCTCTAAAGCATTATTTGGACTGTGTTGCGCTGCTGGAAGTAGTATATTGCTATCATATTGGCAAGAAAAAGGCAATTAATAAAGAAAGACTGGCAGTTCATCATAACTCTTAAAAGTCTTTCCTTTAGGCCAAGGTGTCTAGTCAAGGCACTAAAAACATAGAGGAAATTCTGACTGGAAGAGGTCTGGTAGACTCAAAGTCGCAACAGTATCAGAAGACAAGTCTCTGAGAGCCAACAACTTCCATGATATTCGACTCCAAAGCTTTACACTGGTCGATGTAAGCAAGTCTCAGTTTAACAGGTCTAGTGGCAGTAAGAAAGCCATTGCTAAGCCATGAAGCAGTCCCAGAGAACTCCTGAAGACTGGAAGAATATCTTATGGACTGATGAATAAAAAGTTTACATTTTTAGTTCATCATACAGGGTTTTTGTACGCCGTTGAGTAGGTGAAAGAATGGTTCCTCAATAGGTGACACCAACTGTCAGACATGGAGGAAGACACTTGATGGCCTGGGGCGACTTACACTGAGTGACTGGCATCCTGAACCAAAAGGGTTACAACAGCATTCTGCAGCACCATGCAATACCCACTGGTCTACACCTAGTTAGTGAAAGGTTCATCCTACAATAAGATAATGACCAAAAATATACCTCCAGGCTATGGCCCTGATTCAGAGCCGGACGCTCTGACCAGAGCGCTCGCTCTGAATCAGGGGCCACCTCCATTAAAATGGAGCATCCTCCTGGATGCTCGTATAGCTGTGGGTCACCACCCACAGCATATACGAGCGTCCTACAAGATGGTCGCGATGGTCTTGACCATCGCGACCATCGGACTTGCGAGTGAAACCCTGTGGTCGGGTTTCTCAACCGCAAGGTCAGGAGTGATTTTGGCTCTATCAGAGCCAAAATCGCTCCCACTGACAGCACTAGTGATGTCAGTGGGGCCGGCTTCAGATGGAGGCGTTCCCATAGGAACGCCTCCGTCTGGCAGGCACGCCCCCGGAACGCCCACCAAAGGGGGCGTGCTGTCAATCAACATCGACAGCACGCCCCCTTTGGTGCGAGACCTGGAGCGATGGAAAGTCCTTCGCTTGCCGGGTCTCGCGCATGCGCACGACGGAGCTCCCTCCGTCGTGCGCATGCACAGTGGGGAACATCGACCCACTTGCGAGCGTACTGCCGCTCGCGAGTGGGTCTGAATGACCCCCTATGTCAGAACTACCGTCGAGAAAAAGGTCAAGACAGTAAGCTTCAAATCATTGAATAGCCGGCACGTCACAAACCAACACAAACAGCGCTGGAAGCTGTGTTCATTTGGATTTCTTGCTAATCCTCATTGTTCGCAGACTCTCCCAAGTCCAACTGCCACGACACTTCATGGGGGTCCCTTGAGGAAGACTCAGAGTTTGAACTCAGCATACAGAGTGGAGATCAGGGGGTACATTTACAAAAGTTCTAAATGGTTTGATTTAGATTTTAGATTTATGGCGATTTTGCATTTTGATTTTTATTCAAATTGGAAAATCAGAGATTTACTAAAGTCAAGATCGAATGTGAAATCGCATATAAAACCAAAACCCCTTCAAAATTGAATATCGTCAAAACACATCCGTACTTTTACATAGACGATCATAGGATCCCCTGATCTGCTAATATTCGATTTGAAAATCAAACACAAAATTCCCAAAAGCACAACCTGCATGAGCTGTGTGAGCCGGTCTTGGTTGTGAAAATACAGGGGTAAAAAAACATAGGGGTCCCCCGTATTTTCAACAACCAGCACTGGGCTCTTACTAGTGGGAGTGTAATGCCTCAGCAGGGGGACATGCTTCACAGGGTCCCCCTGGCTAAAGCATTCATCACCCCACACTAGTCAGCCGAGGCTGGGAATTCTTGGGGAAGTGGGGAACCCCCCCCTCAATAAAGGGGTCTCCCTCTTCAGATAACCCCAGGCAGTGACTAAAGCCCGGAGCTATCCCACAGTAGAATCAGGGGATCCTATATTTGTCTATATAAAAGTACCAATGTTTTGACGATATTCAGTTTTGAAGGGGATTTGGTTTTATAACCTCCTTATATAATTTCACATGGAACCTTATTTAGTAACTAAATAAATCCACAAGTATTCAATTACATGCACTGTCTTCTTAAAGCTGCACTAAAATTTAGGAGACATTGGTTCTGATCTCGAGTTGGACGCATTGCGTCTGCATGTGGAAGCCCCTCCCCCCTACTGTTTTTATGTTCCCCCCTACTGTTTTTATGTTCACAGTTACAACCATTATCATTATATTGTGTCTTACACCCTCCCCATGTTGGCTGCAAAACTTTCTTTTGAAATAGGCATCTCATCTCTATCAACACGCAATGCTACATGCCCCCCGACAATCCCACTGCCCAGTTACCGCCCAGAAACGTGTCTATGTGCAGAAGCTGATTTCTTTCTTTGGCGCATGTGGGCAACACGGATGAGGTTTATTGTTCCATCGCAGCTGCAATCCGTATGCTTAATACACAGAACCGGGAAATAATGATAAAAAAGATTACCGCCATGATATTAACATCTTTACATTATGATGGTGAGAGGGGGACAATTCAAAAAAGTTGCAATCAATTGATGAAGGTGAATACCCCCCGCCTCACCAGCTTCTGTCCGGGGTTACCAAAGAAACGGAGGCACTCCAGGATAATCAGCTGCGATGACTGGAGTGGGGGGACCTGGAAAATATTCTCCTGGGTGGTAATGCAGCGGTACAATGTATTGTATAGTTTGCATGAACTGCAGTATGACAATGGTGTTATTCTTGTACTGACTGCGAGTAACTTTACTTAAATGAGGTCCCAATTTATTAATATTATTATTATAATTTTTAGAGTATTAGCTTTTAATAAGGCCACTGAGACACTGGCAATGGGATTCATACTTTCACTAGTGTTGTTTGACTCTACCAAAAGCATGGGATATGGGGAAGGAATCTATTGTCTTTAAGTGACTGCACACCCATTTCCGCTTGTACCAAGGAATCGGTACGATTTACCGCCGGACCCCTGCCCGGCGGTTGGAATCCCGACACCAGGAGGCCAGCAGAGGAGGGAAACCCGATCGTCGAAGTAAGTACTTACTAACCTATTTCTAACCCCCTAACCCTAACCCTCCTTTAGGGTGCCTAACCCTAACCTTCCCCCCCAGTGCCTTACCCTAATCCCCCTCTAAGTGCCTAAACCTAACCCCCCCTTCCCCGCCGCCTAAACCTAAGTCCCCCGGGGGGTGCCTAACCATAAGTCCCCCCCGGGGGTGCCTAACCCTAACCCTCCCTTCCCCTAGCCTAACCCTAACCTCCCGTGGGGGGGTGCCTAACCCTAAGTCCCCCCAGGGAGCCCTAAACCTAACCCCCCCCCCCCACAGCTGTCCGCAGTGGCGCCCGGCATCACTTCGACCGGGATGTCGGGTGCCTGTCTCCCGGCGTCGGTAAAATGACAGGCGTCGAGATGTAAATGACGCCTGTCATTTAACCCTCACCGGGATAAAGCAGTCGGGAAGCCGGGTGTCGGGAGTACTTCTGCTGGCTTCCCGACTACATACCAATAAGGAGCCCGTCCCTGTGATGAGCTTGGAGTGGTGTCTTCTTTATCGGGTCTACTGCACATGCTGGGGGAGGTTGATTCCCGGTATTATCGCCACATCCTTTCCACTTTACCAGGAAATGGGTGGGATGCAGGAGATCCACACACTCTTCCTGGGGTGCAGGGAACTACCCGAAAAATTGGAAGTCTCCAGCACCTTCCAAGAGAGTAGGTAAGTATGATACAGGGGCCAGCGATCACAGTAAGCCGTTAGATGCGGCAGTATGGCCAATTCATCTGAACGGAATGAGGTTTCCAATGTGGGCATCATTCCACAATCCAAACCCACTGCTCTACGGGCAATGGGGAGTAACTGGAGCTTCATGTGGTGGCACCACAGGGCATTAAGGGCCTGATTCAATAAGGAATCATATCGCAGTTCAACTGCGTTGATATGATAATCCATTGCGAGCACTACATAAGGACGCCCACTTTACTTACCACACATCCGTAATGTTTAGCAAGACTGCAAAACCATCGGTACAATCGAGGATCATCGCAGCCTCACGCACACTTTTATTTATTTATTTATTAACAGTTTCTTATATAGCGCAGCATATTCCGTTGCGCTTTACAATTGGAAACATTGATAGAACAAAACAGGGTAATAACAGACAGACATAGAGGTAAGAGGGCCCTGCTTGCAAGCTTACAATCTATAGGGAAACAGGCATTGATACACAAGGATACACTTGCACAAGCTCTGACCTTACTCAGAAATGGCTAAGTTCAGCAAACGCTACGAGTCCTCAGGCTGCGTAAGGCATCGCAGTGGATAATTTATGCACGCTCATGCAAAGGCATTCAAACGAACTGCCGCGCCTGCGTTCCGACCACCCCCACCCCCCCGTCTCCACCCCCAAAGGTACTTTCTGTCAATCACTCTGCGATGGATCTGCGATCGCAGTGGCCGGCTTGTGCAGGCGCACATTGTGATGCATATGCATGCACAGTATGCAACATCCATCTTGTAGTGCTGCCAACATTCCCACCACAGCCTGCAGAGCCACTGACCGTCCTGTGAACAGGCGATACACCCACCTAACCGGGAAATCTAAGGCCCTGATTCAGAGCCGGACGCTCTTTGTGAGTGCTCGCTCTGAACCAGGGCGTTTTTTGTTTTTTTACCCCCTCCCGCCTCCAGGCCGCTTGCTAAGCTGTTTTTTGACCACACACAGCTTTAGCGAGCGGCCTGCCGATGGTCACGATTATCGCGACCATCGGGCTTGCGTCGAGACCCTTGTGGTAGGGTCTCGTCCACAGCAAGCCCCAGTGAACTTCCTGCTCTATTAGAAGTTCAGTACTGACATCACTGGTGATGTCAGTAGGGTCGGCCCACAAATGGTTTGTCCAGCCACCCCCACTGCACGCCTACAAAATGGGGCGAGCTGTCAATCACAATCGACAGCCGCCCCGTCTTGTAGTGAGTCCTGCAGCGAGTGAAAATTCCCTCGCTACGGGGCTTGCGCACTCGCACGCGCATGTGCTCTGCCCGGCCATCGACCCGCTTGCAAGCGCTATGCGCTCGCGAGCGGGTCTGCATCAGGCCCTAAGTACGTCCAATGATCCCATTAAGTCGGGCAACCTGGAAAACATAGTTAAGTTTAATTTTTGACATTATAATTGATTAGAGTGCTCAGCTCTGCAGGAACTGTGAGTAGTCTGCTACATGTACAATTCATTTACAAAAAGCAGAGCTAAACCTTAATGGAGAGTCTATAATGTCACCACTTAAAGGAAACACCATACTTACAAATGTCTACAGTAAAAACAAGAAAAGTTATATTAAAAATGAATGTGACTAAGCTTACATCCCGCCTGGAACAAAACAATAATATGTAATGTAGTGTATGATGTTAAGGTGAAATCCAGTGTGACCACTTCCTTGTTTTACATCCCCGCCCCCTACAAATATGTTTTAAAATTAAGGAGCCTATGAAAAACGTCTGGTTCAAACATATATTTAGCATAAGGGCTGCAAACAGTATAGTGTGTCCTGGTCGGTCTTTTATCATCTCATGGTAAAGGAATTAACAACACTGACACTAAATGGCAATGAGGGAATTACCAACCATCAGATTATCAGATCAGCATTCATTGCTTTTGTTGTGGTCACTTGGGACATATGGAGATCTGCTGTAGCAAACACATCAGAGACCGGTTAGTTAACTGCTACAACATTGACAAGATAATCAGCAATGAATGAGCCTAGTTAAAGGCCCCCTGAGTATTGGAGGATTAGCATATTGATTCATTCGGCCATACAGAGCTTCCTACACAGAGCACTGAAGTGTCACGCCTGAGGGAGAGTGTTATGGTTCCCATACACTTGCCAATTTTGCATCGCTTTAGGCCTAATGGGCTGCAAATAGTAGTGTGTGTCAGCCCAAAAACATCCCATTCAACCGTGTATGTCGTTATCGTCTAACTGCGTCTATGGTGCCCTGTTAGATCTATCCATTTGACTGAGCAGCTGGACTTTTCACAATTTAGCGCCACATGTGTATGATCGACCTCAAAAAAGAACAAAACTATAGGGGTCTACGTACTAAGGTCCTGATTCAGAGGCGCTGGCTATTTGCGAGCGCTCGCTCTGAATCAGGGTGGATTATTTTTCTTAAAAATCCACTTCCAGGCCGCTCGCATAGCTTGTGCAGGCGGCCTGACGATGGTCATGATTATCATGACCATTGGGCTTGCGACAAGACCCTTGTGGTAGGGTCTCGTCCACCGCAAGCCCCAGTGAACAAGTTCACTACTGATTCACTATGTGATGTCAGTAGGGCCGCCCACAAATGGCAGGCGTTCCCCCCCCCGACCCGCCTACAAAATGTTTTGCTCCAAGCCCTGAGCGAGTGAAGTTCTCACTCACTCTGGGGCTCGCTCACGCCGCACATGCGCACTCCCCGACCATCAACCCGCTTGCCAGCGCCATGAATCAGGCCCTAAGTCTTGGAGAGAAATAAAGAGGACGGAGATAAAGTTCCAACCAATCAGCTCCTAACTGTCATTTTTCAAACACAGCCTGTAACTGAAGTTAGGAGCTGATTGGTTGGTACTTTATCTCCGTCCACTTGATCTCTCCCCAAGACTTAGTACATAGACCCCAATATTTCTTCAGGTTACATCTCAGACACAAAAACCCAATTCAATCTTCCATCCATTACAGTAGGCAGAATCTGCCCGCAATTGCAGCTGACTAATGATCAACAGCAGAGCCCGGCAGCGGAAGCCCGACAGCGCTGGAAATCCCGATCGTGGTAAGGTAAGTATCTACTAACCTAACCTAACCCCCTAACCCTAACCCTCCTTAGGGGTGCCTAACCACTAACCTCCCCCCTGTGCCCAGGGCCGCCAAGAGCCAAGGCGGGCCCCTGTAATAGGGGGCGTGGCCTAATCTCGGGAGGCGTGGCCACATCCCCTTGCCGAAAAAAAAGAAATAAAAAAGGGCGTTCTGAGCCCCCTCAGCCCGGCGCAAAGCCAGGGGGGGCGCGATCAGTGTGATCGCTCCCCCGCACAGGCATAGGGGACTGCTGTGGCTGCTGCTCAGCAACCATGAGCAGTCTCCAACTGCAGCCCAGCGCACGCTGTGTGCTGAGCTGCTGTGTGGGTGAGGCGGGGGCGGCGTCGAACCCGGGCTCCCGCCGGGTCCCCGCCGGGCCCTTCAGGAAGCCCGGGCCCGGGTAATCTGTACCCGCTCCCCACCCCTCTCGGCGCCCCTGCCTGTGCCTAACCCTAATCCCCCCTCTAAACGCCTAACACTAACCCCCCCTTCCCCGCTGCCTAAACATAAGTCCCCCGGGGGGGTGCCTAACCCTAAGTCCCCCCCGGGGGTGCCTAACGCTAACCCTCCCTCTAGCCAAACCCTAACCCTTCTGGCGGGGTGCCTTACCCTAAGTCCCCCCTGGGTGCCCTAAACCTAACCCTCCCCCCTCGCGGCAGTCCGCTCGCGCGGCGCCCGGCATCCGTTCGATCGGGATGCCGGGCGCCTGTCTCCCTGCGTCGGGAAAATGAGTGGCGTCTAGATATAGAGGCCGGTCATTTATCCCACGGCGGGATAAAGCAGTCGGGAAGCCGGCTACCGGGATTCCGGCAGCCGTCTTCCCGATTGTATACCTACCAGTCACTATGTGCACAAGCACAAATCAAGCGCGGTTCCCAGAAAACCTTGGGGCTAATTGAATCTTACCCATTGAGCGAATGGTTTATAAAACTACTTTTCTGCCCTTCTGACAACAGAAATAAGTCACTCTATACCTTTTATAAAGCCTCACGGAATACTTTGTAGTATGAAGTCAATTTCTTTGGCGAAAATACATTTTAAAAAAGTTAATAAAGTCAAACAGAAAAAGAATTTGTTACTTACAAAAAAGTGACAATGGTCCGTGAACAAAATATCATGTTTATGGCAATTTTCCTCGTCATCTGTGGTAGGAACTTGCGAAAAAAAGTAAAAAGGGATGAGGGGCAGATCAAGAGAGGTGAGGGTCCCATAAGCTGCCCCCTTGTGTGTCCCCCCTGCCACCTCTCTCACCAGCGCATGTCTTCTGTAGCACTGAGCATGTGCCGAATCGTTCTCCAGGAAAATGGCGGCGGTGCCATTTTCCCGGTGATTTCTGTAGTGCGCGTGCACGGCTCTCCAGACACATGGTTCCTGCACCACATTCCCGGTGATATCTGCGGCGCCGACATAAGTATTGTGAATGGGTGCTTAGTAAATTTAGCCCACAGTCGTTCCTAAAGGAGAAAGACAAAATCCAGTACAGGATTAAGGCCCTCATTCAGAGCCGTTCGCTATTTGCGGTCGTTCGTTTAAAAACAAGGGGTGGCTATTCAAATGATCCGTACGCACATTGTAGTCTGTTCACACCTCTAAGTCTGAACGAGCGAGCAAAACATACGCTCGTTTATTTGTTAAAAACGCCCCCTGGCCGCTCGCATCCTACGTCATGTCCGCTATTTATTAGATTAATCGAGTACATCGACCAGCGTATGAACTGCTCGCTATTCTTGTGGTTGGTGTTTGCTACCACAAATTTGCGAGCAGTTCTGGCTATAAAATAACCCAGTGACGTGAACAATGACGCTGCTGTTTTAAATATACACACCCATAAAACGCCCGTTTTGACCTTTAAGCACGCCTGCGTTCGGATCTCCACTCCCCGTTTTCAAGCACCTTCCCCTGTTACCACCCACATACGCCTCATTCTGTCATTCAAAATAGCAGGCACTCGCTATATTGCGTACCAACGATTTTTGGCCGCACTGACTGGTTCGCGCATGCGTACTAAAAACCGTACGCATGCGCAGATGTGCAAACATCGCTCGGAACGAGCGTACTGCCGCTAACGAGCGGCTCTGAATGAGGGCCTAAGTCAGTCAAACACAAATTCAATTTAAAATAATTTATAACCAAATAATCGAGTTCCGGCACTATTATAAGATGATGTTGATCCAGAGAGATTTGATTTTGGACTTAGGGGGGCGTCAATCCACTTAGGTGCGAGTAAGTGTGGCTGTATGCCGCACTTATGGTACCTCCAGGCCCTCACATTTCTGCTTGCAAGCCCCATCGGGCTGCGAGTACAAATGTGAGAGTCCATCGCCCCCTTCGCACCTAATTGGATTGACACCAGGAAGTTTTTCCCAGTTAGTTTTACTTGACCTTGGCCCGGTTTAGCAGTGCAGTAACTAATGATTAACTAGATTCGTTCAAGAAGTAACTTTTGTTTTGTATTTTTTGCAATAACAGAAAAATATACAGAGTTGGAGCCACTCAGAGGGCCTCATTCAGAGGCGGTCGGAGGATGCAAGCGGTCGCTCAGAAACTGGGCAGCCACTTGCATCCTGACTGGCCGCCTCTGTTGCGGTCGTTAGGCTGTGGGTTAACACCCACAGCTCTAACGACCGCTCCGGTGATGGTCGCGATGGTCAGAGACTATCGCGACCATCGGGGCTTACGACGAGACCCTAGGGTAGGGTCTCCCTTGTCGTAAGCCCCGGAGAGCTTCTGGCTCTGTCTGAGCCGGAAGGTCTCCACTGACACTCACTAGTGATGTCAGTGGGGCCGCCCCCAAATGGTAGGCGTTCCCATGGGAACGCCTCCGTTTGGGCTGCCACCCCCCCGGCCTGCCTTCCAAACGGGGCGAGCTATCAATCAACATCGACAGCTCGCCCCCTTTGGATCGAGACCCGCTACGACCGGCGCTGTCGGTCGTAGCGGGTCTCACGCATGCGCACGATGGCGCCAGCGCCGTCGTGCGCATGCTCTGTGGGGGGCCATCAACCCGGTCCGAGCGCATCGGCGCTAATGACCGGGTCTGAATGACCCCCAGAATGCTTCGGATCAACACTGCGCTTTACATGCTCCATAAATATCTGAGTGTGTAAGGATTGCCAACATCTAGCTGTTATTTTTTCAAGTACGTTCTATATAATGATAGTTACAAGCTAAGTGGATGCTTTGGGCAACTTCACCAGTCTTCTATAGAAGCCTTGATACATCTCCCCCATAACTTCAAACATTTTGAGCAAGTGGTGGCTTTTCTGTTCTATATGAAAGAGTTGAGAATTTCTGATGGACATCATTCAAAGAGCAGCGCGAGGGTCCTCCGACATTTGTAGCCATTGCTGATTTATGGTGCATACACACGTTCAGATTAAAAGGACGATATAAACGACAACGATATTGATTGAACGTTTATATCGTCCTTTTTTTTAACCCCTCCAACTACCAAACGATGGTCGATGTGCGGGCATGGATGGTTGATATCGATATCGACCATCGCCCGTGCATGCAGGCCAAGCTGGTCGATATCAACCAGGTTAGCCTGTTCACTATAGGGACCTGTGATCGTTGATCGCGGGTCGTTACGTCGTTTGGGGGTTGGTGCATGTTGCTGGATGATCAATATCGAACATCCAGAACATGGAAGATGATCAGACAACGATATCTGATCACTGTCTGATTGTCCCGTGTGGACGGGCCATTAAAAAGATATGAAGGATTTTAAATGCTAGGTGAATAGATATGAATGGATCTGACAAAAACCACTGTACACAACCATTTGTGTTATTAGTATTACGGGAACATTTTTTGGAACATGATATGCCCCAATTCTGTGCATTTTGCCAGTTTTACATGTATTTGAAACTATACAATGATCTATAAAACACCTATTACATGCCAGTGTGAACCCGGCCTGTGATCAGCTGAAGGAAAATGCAGATTTGTAGGGCGTAGTTCTCATTCACAGATCCTCTTTCCAAGCTAACAAATCCTCAAGCTCCCAGCAGTCGCTTTCTACAGCTATACAGCTATAAGTGTCTTGTCATAGCTATTAGCTGCGCTGGGTGTCTTGCAGACATATGTAAAACACATTGCCAGTCTTTGTGTCGGCCTCAGTACACTGCAACACTTTAATCCCCATTGAATACACATGTCCTTTCACCAAAGCAGATGCCATTATCCGAATCATGACCACAAGCAGCTGTCCCTGTAGGAGCTGCCGATCTGTGAATAGATATCATAGCTGCATTAATTTGCATTATGAACTCGAAAACGACAAGCAACTTTATTGAATAAAGTGTGTGTGTTGGTGTAAATGCAGTGTAAAACTATTAGCAGATGACAGGCGTATTTTATTGGAATGCCCACCTGGATAATTTTTTTTTTTTTTAATTTTTCAAATATACGCTATTAGATAAAAATAGTTTTTTTTGTTGTTTTTTTCCTCTTATAATTTTTTCCTCTTTTTATTTTTTACAATACATATTTTTTTTTTATACCTTTTAAGTAATGGTAGTAGCTTAATAATGAGTAAGATGCGGTGATCTTGTTAAACGCCATCAGCGCACCAGAGAAATATTATATCATGCCATGGTAAAAAAAACATGAAATTCGTCAGTTAGGAGCTGTTTGGTTCGCACTTTGGGTCTGATTCATTACGGATCGCTAGTGCAATGGCAGCTTCGTAATCGCAAGCAGGTCTCCTGCGAAAAGATGTCAATGAGTGCTATCGCAATGTTGGCGCACTGCCAGCATAGAGACGCCCACTGCCTCCCACTACCGCTATCTCACGTCCGTAATACCTTGCAGTCCTGTGTATACATCGGTAACATCGAGTACCATCGGCCCCTCACGCAGAGTCACAGCAGCCCTGACCTTACTTAGAAATTGCTAACCTCGTTGCACGCAGTAAGTGCTGAAGATACGTATGCCGTCACAGTGGCTAATTTATACGTGCCCATGTAACAGCGTTCAAATGGACAGGCATGTCTGCGAGTCTCCAGCCACTCCCCCGTCACCACCCCCAAATGATGACTACCTGCCGCTCACTCTGCGATGGCTTACCGTGCTCTGCGTAATCGCAGTGTAGTCTTTGCACACTGCGATGCATGTGCAACAATCGTCCAACTGCGTATGCTGTTGCAGATGCAATTCGTAATGAATCAGGCCCTTTATCTTTCTCCACCTTAGCTCTTCCCAAGCTCTGATACATCGCCCCCTATATCCCCGTAGCAGTATCTTCAGCTGCTACAATTCAGTGCTCACCAGACCTGTTGTACAAACAATGACCCTTATTTTGGGTGGTAGGGGCGGCGAAGGCCTCCGTTTCCTGAAACAGATTCCTGGCCTCTTTCTCTCATCTGCAGCGGCTGGCTTGCGTAACCCCATGGGTCACTTAGCCGGCCGATGTTCTTGCAGATTTTCCGATGCTGCGTTGCATGCAGGTAAAATTCTGACTGCTTTTCCAGGTAGAACACACAGGACAACTTTATTCTTACACTGAATTTTAGAATTAGGAATTGACACACCCCCACCCAACTATAAATCTCCCTGCACATTTTACGTCTGACCCCCCCCCCCAAATCATAATAGGACACAGTTAATTCAGAAGTTGCTGCAGGGTGGGTTGGGTACGGGATGACGGCACTTGGGATTCCAACGGTCATAATCCCGATGCCGACAGGGTTAGGATACAGACGCCCATCGGTCGGTATCATAAACCTCCCCCTCCCTTCCCAGTGCCTAAACCTAACCTCCCTTCCTTGCACCCTAAACCTAACCTCCCCCTTTAGTGCCTAAGCCTAACCCTTTGCCTAGTGCCTAACCCTAACTCCTAACTCTCCCCCTAACCCTGCTACTTACCTTTGGGAAGCCGGCAGCCGCTATCCTGACAAGTGTCGGGATTCTGGCACCGGCATTCTGAATGCCGGAATCCACGTGGTCGGGATTATGACCGCATCCCCACAATTCCCCACAAGGGCGCCTACAACTCTGCAAATGGGATACGCATTTTCTCTGCGCACACTTCCTTACAGCAACATACGTCCGGTTTCCTCCATCTCAGCTCCAGGCCCTCTGATCTAGTATGATCCTTCATTTAACCCCATGATTTTAGTATAGAAAAGAATGCCACTATGGTGTTAATGCCCCTAGGTTCTCTCCTTGGCTTTACTTCTAAATGTATTTATGGGAAGAGTATCAGCATTACAAATCAGACAGCTCCCTCGGTATAAATGACTAGTGATGATAACTATGTTACAAACTAACTGCTCAGATGTAACAGTTGTAACGTACGTATGGTTTTGATCTAATAGAAGAAGTTCTATCAGATAATCAGTCAGTAATAAACAATTCTTTCAAATTAACTGTTGACACCTATGTAACTGCCATGGGGTCATGGGTTTAACTCCTATCTGTGTGGAGATTGTATGTTCTCTTTGGGTTTACGTGGGATCCTCTGGGTACACTGGTTTCCTCCCTTACTTATACTAGTTAGTTAATTGGCCTCTGACTAAATGAACCAGTGTCTGTGTGAATTATTTATGTTTATGTTTGTATGACACTATGGGCAAAATTTTCTAAGCGGCGGGTTCTAAACCCCGGCGGTTTGGTGGCGGTTTTGCTATCTGCAGATTTACTGAGGCCAAAACTGCTGCAAAACCGCCACAAAACACATTTTAGAATAGAATAGAGCAGGGCTGCATTTAGAAACCGCCACCAAACCGCCGGGGTTTAGAACCCGCCTTCAAACCGCCACCAAACCGCCGGGGTTTAGAAGCCGCTGCTTAGTAAATTTTGCCCTATATGTCTGGATGCTTTGGCTGTAATGTGCTTTTCAGAGTTATAAGCAATTTGTTTCTTCTGATCACACACAGTCATATCAGGAGGGTCCTGTAGAAGCCATCGTCACTTAGAAACACTGAGCTGATTGATGTGGCAATTTGGGTCGTGTGTGATGAGAAAGGGTCTCGAGGTGATATTTTTGGCACATGATTATAAATGTATTCTTTTATATTTTATCATTATTATTATTATTATTATAAACTCTGCTTCTGTGGGAGCCTTCTCTCCTTGATATCCATTAGGAGAGCATCGCACCTGTTTGGTGGTGTGGTGGAATTTTCTTACTACTATATCAGTGAGTCCCAACTCGGTGCTGTAGGCGCCTCAGTATTGTTCATCTATAAAACACATCTCCTGGAACGTAGCCAGTGACGTTAGTAAATTGCTGTGGTCAGTCAGGCCACTCTTATACCCCTTTTCCACCAAAATTCCGTGTCTGACCTGGAGTTGGAACTTTGGGCCTGATTCAGAGCTGAACGCTCTGACCAGAGCGCTCGCTCTGAATCAGGGCCCTCCTCCCTCAACTTGGTGCGGCCTCATGGACACTCGCATAGCTGTGGGTTACCATCCACAGCTATAGCGAGCGTCCATGATGATGGTTGCGATGGTCAAGACTATAGTGACCATCGGGCTTGCGACGGAGACCCTGTGGTAGGGTCTCGCTACCGCAAGACCTGGAGTGATTTTGGCTCTATCAGAGCCAAAATCACTCCCACTGACATCACTAGTGATGTCAGTGGGGCCGGCTTCAGATGGTAGGCGTTCCCATGGGAACGCCTCCGTCTGGCAGCCACGCCCCCGGCACGCCCACCAAAGGGGGCGTGCTGTCAATCAACATCGACAGTACGCCCCCTTTGGTGCGAGACCTGTCGCTATCCGGGACAGTACGCTCCCTCCGTCGTGCGTATGCGCAGTGGGGCAACATCGACCCGCTTGCGAGCGTCCTGAATGACCCCAGAGTTCCTATCCGGATCAGATCTGGAATATCCCAAGTCGGCGCCGCTCACACTGCAGTCGGGTCTGCATAGACCCAGCTTTCCCAGCGTGAAAGTGGATGCTTGGAGATGACGTCATCTCCAAGCACCACTGAAGCCGGTCCAATCGGCCGGCTAGCAGTGCACTCCAGGTCATCGTGACACGGAGTGCGCTGTTCTCACAGCAGGGTTTCACGAGCTACGCCCGTGTTAAACCCTGCTATTTACCTGGGTTGGATTGCCGGGTCACTCGACCCGGCGATCCAACGCTCTCCCCTTTTACACCAGGGAGCTGCCCGGGTTAACCCTGCAATAACCCGGGTTTTAGCTGCGGTGTAAAAGGGGTGTTAGATACCACTATATTACATAATGAAAATGTGCAAATACTGTTTGAATAAAGAAATGTAATGACAATTGACTGTTGATCCACCTATTGTAACATTATGATGTTAGAGCTTTGTCTAGTACAGTGGTTCTCAAGCCTGGTCCTCAGGACTCGAAACAGGTCATGTTTTCCAGGTCACCTAGCTGGGCACAGGTGTATTCATTACTCACTGACACATTTTAAAAGATCCACAGGTGGAGCTAATTATTTCACTTATGATTCCCTGGGAGATCTGGAAAACATGCACTGTTTGGGGTCCTGAGGAATGAGTACCAAACTCAGCCATTACAATCCAGGTTTTAAGGATATCCATGCTTCAGCACAGGTGACTTAAATAGTACCTCAGTCAATTTGATTTAACCATCTTGACTCAAGCATGGATTTCCTTAAAACTTGGACTGCAATGGCAGAGTTTGGGAAACTCTGTATTAGACTGTAAGCTCTCAGGAGCACGGTTCTCTCTACCTTCTGTGCCACATATAAACCCAGGGCCGTAACTAGGGTGGTGCGACATATGTCATGGCACAGGGCACCGCAGGACAGGGGATGCTGTTTTTGCCCATTCAGTTGTCTTTTTATAATAATTCTCACTTGTAGCTTTCTCTTATTTTATTTCGGCATCTCCTGTTCGCACCTATCTCCTCCCTGGCTGACTCCACCTGGACACCTCCCCAAGCACTTCCAGTCACATCCTTCTTTATTTAACATATACATTTCAAAATACTGTTATACCCAGGACTTGAACCCATCACCTCTGCATAACTATTGTGCATCATCACTGCAGCCATTGGATTCACACTGTATTTGGCAGTGACATCTGGATAACAGTGGTACAAAGGGATCGGTATCCCTTCAGCATTGTATGGGATAAATCAGATTTGTCATGCCCCTTCCCCATAAGGCTACACCCTTTTTCAGATGTGCATCTTATGTCCCTGTTTAAAAATAAAGGGTGCTCTTTCTGGCCCAGGGCACCAAAAAGTCTAGTTCCGATTCTGTATAAACCACTACCGTCAGCCCCACATACACCTATACCCCCTTTACACCAGAGCAAAAACTGGGTTTTTGCTGGGTCTACCCGGGTTGCTGCTCAGTGTAAAAGGATCCCTGAAAAATAACCCAGCAATCCAACCCAGGTAGCTACCAGGGTCGGACCCAGGATGGACCTGGGTAATTGCTGCAGTGTAAACGGCACAACCCGGGTTATCCGACCTGGGTCATGCCTAAAATTAGCTGATTGGTGGTTGTGGAGCAGTCACCTCCCACTTTTTATGACCTCATAAGTTTAGCAGAGCAGATCCAGGTTTAGTGTGAACGGGGATGACCTGAAAATAACCCAGATCGATGGTGCTGTGTAAACGGTGTCTGACCTAGGTTGGAACCATGTCTCAAAACGCAGGTCAGACCTGGGTTTTTGGTGGAAAAGAGGTATTATTCTGTATTCTGCTGTGCACATTTTCTTGCTATTGTCATTCAATAGGAATACAAACTGTGCAGTGGTTTAATTCCTATTGTATATCATCATTGCGTCAATGTTAATTCTATGTAATTGTTACAACGCCCTGTAGGTAAATACCACCTGTGCTTTGCATCACAGCAGAAGATATTGTGCCTATTTAATCCTATATTGACAACAGGAATGTGCTGAAACTGTATAATTGGATATTTGGGAGACAATTTTTACTAATGGTGTAATAAGACTCATCCCAGCAGGGTGGACCCAATCATTTTAGGAGAATATGTTAAAAAATGATCATTGTTAATATGTTCTTCTCAGCTAATAGATCTTAAAAGGCAATCAGATTAATCTGGTGATAAATTGACACCCTTAGTAATCACACCCTTAAGCTGCATACACACGTAAAGATTTTCTGTCCAACCATCCAACTAGTTGATTGGTTGGAATTAAAATCTGGTAAGGTATGAAAGCAAATGACAATCAGCAATTTGCTCCCAAACGCCGGAAAATGGACAAAAACTGTTGTTTGAACAAATTGTTTAGATCAAATATTTAACAAACTTGTCTGATGGCCATTTTCATCTGTTTTCTGGTATTTGGGAGTAAATTGCTGATTGTTCCTTGCTAACATACACAAAATGACCAGATACAACTCAGTGACCCAAGGATTTTTTTGCTTTGTGTCTTTGTCACTTCTACCTAATACTAGGACCCCTGCTGTCATTACTAGACACTGGTTTTTTTTGTTTGTTTTTTTTTGTATCTCTATATCTCTATGATATTCCAATTTGTTTATTTATTTTTTCAGTCAGTTTTTTTTGTTGTTGTTTAGTGTTTTTGTTTTTAAACCCGTTCAAACGAAACATATTTTGCTTCTAGAACACATACACTGATAAACTAATAATTATTTTGATTTGGGGAAATAAGTCACCTGATGTTTCCCTATGTCAGTATGATAACCACCTGTCACAGAAATGTGTCACTCAAGACAATAGTGATTGCAATGATTGAAGTAACGCATCATGCTGCCCCGGAGCCTCCAGCTGAGCCTGACGCGTGCCAGGCTTGTGCTCTGTGTCTCCAAGCTGGGTCTCCCAAAGTACATAGGCTCAGCTGACTTAGGCAACTTGTCATGGAACCACAAGTCCCAGCATGCAGTGTCAGCCTCCAACATCTGACATATAGACCTTTCATTCAGCTTCTTCATCCATCTTGCTGGCTGAAATAATAATCTTAGGGGTGAAACAGTTAAAAAAGGTTATTTCCATATAGCGCCCATGTTATAAATGAGAGAGAGAGAGAGATAGAGAGAGATATGAGACTGAAGGCTACACACTGCTAGGTTAATGTACTGTAAATATATATATATATATATATAATCTATCGCTCTGTTATCACGTTTTACATATACTATACATTGTGGCTGCAAATACAGACATGAGGAGAGTGAGACTGCAGCTTCCCCCATGGGCTCTTAGTACCCCATCAACAGCTCCCCCTAATCACTGACATCCTGGGAAAATGCCTCCTACCTCCAGCCGTACAATGGGTCCCTGTGTGGCTGCTGCACAGATGGTGTCAGACGCTAAGATCTCTTTACAAAAGAAAACAATGGAGAAATCGTTATAATGTTAATACAACATGAAACATCTTTAAACTTAACGAGTGCAGGGGCTCTGCCATGGAGAGGGTATGTAGGCATCAGGCTGGGATGGTGGGAACTTGAGGGAGGGGGGCTGGAGTCTGGAGAACTCCCAGGAGATGCTGTGATAATTTGTGGGGGGTATTGTTGTATTGTCAGGGCATTAGAGAGCAGGGGGGAGGGGGACGCGTGCTGCATCAGGCTGGAGAAGAGACCGTTATATCCTGACCAGTGTCTGACACTGGAGCAGACACATAACAAGATGGGAAAAACCATGATGAATAATGTAGCTGATAAACTGCATACAGCATGATCAAATGGCAAATGGCCCTTACCCTACAGCAAATCACACTGTGACTTTTCTGCTGTTGTGGGACTACAAGTCACATAAATCTATGTCTACCTACTCTTCCTGAAGCTCCATAATCCTATGACTGGCCTGCCTGCCCTTCTGTGGTACTTGTAGTTCACCGAGTGCTAAGGAGCCACAGACTAACTAAACTTCAAGACACTAGTAGGTGATTTATTCCAGTTGAAAAAAGTGTATACTATAGTTCTACATAGGGCAATACTAAATACACCAGTAATGTAAGTGAGGGAATGTGGAGGCTGGTTAGTGGATCACACAGGAGCCATCTGTCCACAGATTCAGACGCGTGCAGGACGCGGGACACATTATGTGCAGGGGGGTGAGCAAAGGCTGATATTGCAACCCACTGATACACAATGGATGTATGCTAAGTGCATAATAAGCTAAATCACAATAATAATAGATGTATGGTAAATGCATAATAAGCTAAAAAATAATAATAATAATAAATGTATGGTAAATGCATACTAAGCTAAATAATAATAATAATAATAATAATAATAGATGTATGGTAAATGCATAATAAGATAAATCACAATAATCAATAATAATAATAATAGATGTATGCGAAATGCATAATAAGATAAATCACAATAATAATAATAATAAAAATAGATGTATGCAAAATACATAATAAGATAAATCACAATAATAATAATAATAATAATAATAATAATAATGGATGTATGCTAAATGCATAAAAGCTAAATCACAATAATAATAAAAAATAATTCTTATTATTACTACTACTGCAACATCCATAATATTTTTTATATTACAGCTCTATATCCAGTCTCTCTTGTACTGTAATTCTCAACACACTGTGAATATAATGTACAGTATGTATTATACAACATACTATTCTAGTGAGGAGCTCAGAGATAAAATACATATATAGTCGTCATTAAGTCGTTGTATATACGTAAAAGCAGACTTATCTGTACCTCCACTAGCTGACAGATTTGCTAGGACTTGTAGTTCATCAGCAGTTCCATAGATGCAGATTCTCACAGCCACTGATAGGCACAGCTCCCTGCCATCCAGGATGGGAGTAATACAGAGAGCTTGGGGACAATACAGATAGGAGAGGTGGTGGTGACCAAGATGGGAGTAATACAGAGAGAGATGGGGACAATACAGATAGGAGAGGTTGGTGGTAACATGATGGGAGTAATACAGAGAGTTGGGGACAATACAGATAGGAGAGGTTGGTGGCAACATGATGGGAGTAATACAGAGAGTTGGGGACAATACAGATAGGAGAGGTTGGTGGTAACATGATGGGAGTAATACAGAGAGTTGGTTACAATACAGATAGGAGAGGTTGGTGGTAACATGATGGGAGTAATACAGAGAGTTGGGGACAATACAGATAGGAGAGGTTGGTGGTAACAGGATGGGAGTAATACAGAGAGTTGGAGACAATACAGATAGGAGAGGCTGCGGTAACATGATGGGCTAATACAGAGAGGTGGGGACAATACAGATAGGAGAGGTTGGTGGTAACAGGATGGGAGTAATACAGAGAGTTGGGGACAATACAGATAGGATACATTGGTGGTAACAGGATGGGAGTAATACAGAGAGTTGGAGACAATACAGATAGGAGAGGCTGCGGTAACATGATGGGCTAATACAGAGAGGTGGGGACAATACAGATAGGAGAGGTTGGTGGTAACAGGATGGGAGTAATACAGAGAGTTGGGGACAATACAGATAGGATACATTGGTGGTAACAGGATGGGAGTAATACAGAGTTGGGTACAATACAGATAGGAGAGGTTGGTGGTAACATGATGGGAGTAATACAGAGAGTTGGGGACAATACAGATAGGAGAGGTTGGTGGCAACATGATGGGAGTAATACAGAGAGTTGGGGACAATACAGATAGGAGAGGTTGGTGGTAACATGATGGGAGTAATACAGAGAGAGATGGGGACAATACAGATAGGAGAGGTTGGTGGTAACATGATGGGAGTAATACAGAGAGTTGGGGACAATACAGATAGGAGAGGTTGGTGGTAACAGGATGGGAGTAATACAGAGAGTTGGAGACAATACAGATAGGAGAGGCTGCGGTAACATGATGGGCTAATACAGAGAGGTGGGGACAATACAGATAGGAGAGGTTGGTGGTAACAGGATGGGAGTAATACAGAGAGTTGGGGACAATACAGATAGGATACATTGGTGGTAACAGGATGGGAGTAATACAGAGTTGGGTACAATACAGATAGGAGAGGTTGGTGGTAACATGATGGGAGTAATACAGAGAGTTGGGGACAATACAGATAGGAGAGGTTGGTGGCAACATGATGGGAGTAATACAGAGAGTTGGGGACAATACAGATAGGAGAGGTTGGTGGTAACATGATGGGAGTAATACAGAGAGAGATGGGGACAATACAGATAGGAGAGGTTGGTGGTAACATGATCGGAGTAATACAGAGAGTTGGGGACAATACAGATAGGAGAGGTTGGTGGTAACAGGATGGGAGTAATACAGAGAGTTGGAGACAATACAGATAGGAGAGGCTGCGGTAACATGATGGGCTAATACAGAGAGGTGGGGACAATACAGATAGGAGAGGTTGGTGGTAACAGGATGGGAGTAATACAGAGAGTTGGGGACAATACAGATAGGATACATTGGTGGTAACAGGATGGGAGTAATACAGAGTGGGGGACATTACAGATAGGAGAGGTTGGTGGTAACAGGATGGGAGTAATACAGAGAGTTGGGGACATTACAGATAGAGGTTGGTGGTAACAGGATGGGAGTAATACAGAGAGTTGGGAACAATACAGATAGGAGAGGTTGGTGGTAACAGGATGGGAGTAATACAGAGAGTTGGGGACAATACAGATAGGAGAGGTTGGTGGTAACAGGATGGGAGTAATACAGCGAGTTGGGGACATTACAGATAGGAGAGGTTGGTGGTAACAGGATGGGAGTAATACAGAGAGTTGGGGACAATACAGATAGGAGAGGCTGCGGTAACATGATGGGCTAATACAGAGAGGTGGGGACAATACAGATAGGAGAGGTTAGTGGTAACAGGATGGGAGTAAGACAGAGAGAGATGGGGGCAATACAGATAGGAGAGGTTGTTGGTAACATGATGGGAGTAATACAGATAGTTGGGGTCAATACAGATAGGAGAGGTTGGTGGTAACAGGATGGGAATAATACACAGAGTTGGGGACAATACAGACAGAAGAGGTTGGTGGTAACAGGATGGGAGTAATACAGAGAGGTGGAGACAATACAGATAGGAGAGGTTGGTGGTAACAGGATGGGATAATACAGAGAGGTGGATACATTACATATAGGAGAGGTTGGTGGTAACATGACCGGATAATACAGAGAGTTGGTGACATTACAGATAGGAGAGGTTAGTGGTAACAGGATGGGATAATACAGAGGTGGGGACAATACAGATAGGAGAGGTTGTTGGTAACAGGATGGGTGTAATACAGAGAGTTGGGGACAATACAGATAGTAGAGGTTGGTGGTAACAGGATGGGAGTAATACAGAGAGTTGGGAACAATACAGATAGGAGAGGTTGGTGGTAACAGGATGGGAGTAATACAGAGAGTTGGGGACAATACAGATAGGAGAGGTTGGTGGTAACAGGATGGGAGTAATACAGAGAGTTGGGAACAATACAGATAGGAGAGGTTGGTGGTAACAGGATGGGAGTAATACAGAGAGTTGGGGACAATACAGATAGGAGAGGTTGGTGGTAACATGATGGGAGTAATAAAGAGAGGTGGGGACAATACAGATAGGAGAGGTTGGTGGTAACAGGATGGGAGTAATACAGAGAGTTGGGGACAATACAGATACGAGAGCTTGGTGGTAACAGGATGGGAGTAATACAGAGAGGTGGAGACAATACAGATAGGAGAGGTTGGTGGTAACAGGATGGGAGTAAGACAGAGAGAGTTGGGGACATTACAGATAGGAGAGGTTGCGGTAACATGATGGGATAATACAGAGAGGTGGGGACAATACAGACTGGAGAGGTGGCGGTAACATGACGGGATAATACAGAGAGGTGGGGACATTACAGACAGGAGAGGTGGCGGTAACATGATGGGAGTAATACACATAGGAGAGGTTGATGTGGACAATACTGATGGAGACAATATAGGTGAGGCTGACGGAAACAATATCACGTTAAGAGGATAATACCCCTTTTCCACCTAAATTCCGGGTCTGACCCGGAGTTGGAACAAAGTTCCTATCCGGATCAGACCCGGAATTTTGCCGGCGCTGACTCAGGATATTCCCGAGTCAGCGCCGCTCACACCACAGTCGGGTCTGCATAGACCCGGCTTTTGCGGAGTGAAAGTGGACGCTTGGAGATGACGTCATCTCCAAGCACCACTGAAGCCGGACCAATCGGCCGGCTAGCAGCGCACTCCAGGTCTTCGTGACCCGGAGTGCGCTGTTCCCATAGCAGGGTTTCACGGGCTACGCCCATGTTAAACCCTGCTAGTTACCTGGGTTGGATTGCCGGGTCACTCGACCCGGCGATCCAACCCTCTGCCCTTTTACACCAGGGAGTTGCCCGGGTTAACCCTTCAATAACCCGGGTTTTAGCTCCAGTGTAAAAGGGGTATAATACGGATAATACAAACAGGGGAATGTGGGGAAAATTATACCTCTTTTCCACCAAAAACCCAGGTCCGACCTGGGTTTTTGGACATGGTTCCAACCCTGGTCAGACCCAGGTCAGACCCATTTACACTGCACCTTTGATCTAGGTTACTCCCAGGTCAGCCCTGTTCACACTTAACTCAGGTCTGCCCTGCTAAACCTGTGAGGTCATAAAAAGTGGGAGGTGAACGCTCCACAACCACAAATCCTCTCATTTTAGGCATGATCCAGGTCAGATAACCTGGGTTGCACCGTTTACACTGCACCATTACCTGGGTCCATCCTGGGTCCAACCCTGGTAGCTACCTGGGTTGGATTGCAAGGTCACTTGACCCAGGTTATTTTTCAGAGACCCTTTTACACTGAGCTGCGACCCGGGTAGACCCAGCAAAAACCCAGGTTTTTGCTCTGGTGTAAAAGGGGTATAACACAACGATATAGGAGGTTGGAGGGGCAACACAAAGAACAGAGGTGAGTCAGATGTGCTATAACACACACAGGGGTGTGCTTGCTGAGCCAATTCCAGGAGACTGTTGGTGATATTACATTGATGAGAGGTTGATTAGGACACAATAGACAGTAAATAGAAATGTAGAGAGTTACTGATGAGGACAATAGACAAAACAATCGCTCTCTTTATATTACCCATGTGCGGTATAAGTAGCCTGCACAGATCACATACAGAAAATGTATCAATACTTTAAACAAAGTGTTTTAAATATATGATTAATTTGTAGTTGCAATGAAATATTGAAAAAGATTAACCTTGAATGAATAGAATTAGTATCAATACTTACTAGTTACCTTACAGCCGTGTATTGTTATATCACTAATCAAACAAAATGAGTAATTCATGATACGCCAAATTACCTTTACTATACAGATTTTCTCATTTTGACGTCAGTCAATATTTCAGCACCACGAAGCCAGCGGACAGCGACTGCCAATAATGTAGTGTAGCCGGACATGTAGGACTCTAATAATGCAGTGTAGCCGGACATGTAGGACTCTAATAATGCAGTGTAGCCGGACATGTAGGACTCTAATAATGCAGTGTAGCCGGACATGTAGGACTCTAATAATGCAGTGTAGCCGGACATGTAGGACTCTAATAATGCAGTGTAGCCCGACATGTGGGAGGGACCCTAATAATGCAGTGTAGCCGGACATGTAGGACTCTAATAATGCAGTGTAGCCCGACATGTAGGACTCGAATAATGCAGTGTAGCCGGACATGTAGGACTCTAATAATACAGTGTAGCCGGACATGTGGGAGGGACCCTAATAATGCAGTGTAGCCGGACATGTAGGACTCTAATAATGCAGTGTAGCCGGACATGTGGGAGGGACGCTAATAATGCAGTGTAGCCGGACATGTAGGACTCTAATAATGCAGTGTAGCCGGACATGTAGGACTCTAATAATGCAGTGTAGCCGGACATGTGGGAGGGACCCTAATAATGCAGTGTAGTCGGGGATGTAGGACTCTAATAATGCAGTGTAGACGGACATGTGGGAGGGACCCTAATAATGCAGTGTAGTCGGGGATGTAGGACTCTAATAATGCAGTGTAGTCGGGGATGTAGGACTCTAATAATGCAGTGTAGACGGACATGTAGGACTTAATAATGCAGTGTAGCCCGACATGTGGGAGGGACCCTAATAATGCAGTGTAGCCGGACATGTAGGACTAATAATGCAGTGTAGCCCGACATGTAGGACTCGAATAATGCAGTGTAGCCGGACATGTAGGACTCTAATAATGCAGTGTAGCCGGACATGTGGGAGGGACGCTAATAATGCAGTGTAGCCGGATATGTAGGACTCTAATAATGCAGTGTAGCCGGACATGTAGGACTCTAATAATGCAGTGTAGCCGGACATGTGGGAGGGACCCTAATAATGCAGTGTAGTCGGGGATGTAGGACTCTAATAATGCAGTGTAGACGGACATGTGGGAGGGACCATAATAATGCAGTGTAGTCGGGGATGTAGGACTCTAATAATGCAGTGTAGTCGGGGATGTAGGACTCTAATAATGCAGTGTAGTCGGGGATGTAGGACTCTAATAATGCAGTGTAGCCGGGGATGTAGGACTCTAATAATGCAGTGTAGATGGACATGTGGGAGGGACCCTAATAATGCAGTGTAGTCGGGGATGTAGGACTCTAATAATGCAGTGTAGTCGGGGATGTAGGACTCTAATAATGCAGTGTAGTCGGGGATGTAGAACTCTAATAATGCAGTGTAGCCGGGGATGTAGGACTCTAATAATGCAGTGTAGCCGGGCGGCTAGGACTCAGAATCAGAAGCAAGTTTTATATAAATCACACATTTTCCTACAAAGTTGATTAATGGAAGAGAGAGGCTGACAGTGCACTTTCCGTGTGTGTAGACTCCCTGTACTTATTACCTTATCAATCGTCATTAGGTAAAATACAGATGTTTAAATAATAGATATTTAGTCTTAACGAATAATCAAGGATTATACATTTATATTTTTGAAGAATAACGTCACAAACAACATATTTCAGTATTTATATAATTGGAGGAAATATAATATAAGAAATAGCCTACACTGATGTAATACACAAGTTACTTCTCTGTCATGGGCTCGGTTACACAGTGATTGTGTATCATGCGTATCATTTTGATATTTTAATAATCTTCAACTCGGGAGAAACAGGAGTGACTGCATGAATGGGAACCAGCCCCATCCTTTGTCAGTGCACAGACCCACTTACATCTCTCCTCCCTCAATTACTAGATAAATAATAGGTTTCTATTGCTGTCCTAGGCACAGATGGCGTTCAGATGCCAGGTAGCCCTTAGCCTGACATACATCGTCATGAAGAGGGGATACCCAATGGGAGGAGAATATTGTTGTAGCCATACAGTTTGAAACATAATAACAGCATTAGGAAGGGGAGGGGGTCTAAAATAACAGCATTAGGAAGGGGAGGGGGTCTAAAATAACAGCATTAGGAAGGGAGGGGGTCTAAAATAACAGCATTAGGAAGGGGAGGGGGTCTAAGAGATGGGGGTGTACTAACTGTCTGAGTTGTTGATGCTATAAGGTCCATCTGCCCCCATGACCCAGATCATGATGGATCCTATGTTCCAATAATCAAAGCTATATTGTGTCCTACAACCTGCCATACAGCAAGACTAGGCAGCCGGTGCTCACTACCTGTCACTGAACTACAAGGCCCAGACAAAGGATATCTTTGCTACCATAGGTTATAGAAATGTGAGGCACCCAATCAGCATCCAATAAAGCCCTATAGAAGTGAGTGCCAGCTCTTCTCCCAAGCAACGTGTATTGCTGCCCCAATTCCAGGCTGGATATCTTGCAAGCATTTATGAGGAGAAAACATGAAACAAATCAGATTGAAGTTCTGCAATGGAAATTAGACATAATTAGACATCATCTTAACTGTAAATAAATGGAAATATTTAGTAATTAACCTAATTTTCAAACACTGGCTGCAGGGACTACAGTAACGCCGGATCGTTATGAAAATAATTGACAGAAGTCACCTACATAGGGTAAACCAGCTGCAGACACTTATCACAGAAACCTAATAATTGTGCGTCTCTCCTGTGTGTGTGTATTATATATATATATATATATATATATATATAAAATGTATTTTATACATTAATCTAAATAATGCAAACTCTGCCTAAGCACAATGCCTAGTCCCTTGTTGGCAGTAGCAGGGGGCTGATCAGACCCTCTGAGGGAATGCTGAGACCATCTTAACTGACACATAAAAATAATGAGCAGCAGATAGATCGCTTCAGACCCATCTGTTGGGAGCCCAGACGCGTGCAAATCGCATGCCGGGACCTCATTACAGCTCCCCATCCAGTAACTGTCATAGAGATGCACTCACTGTGTGACCTGCCCCCATCCCTAACGCGTGCAGCACACACATATATATTCATATATAGAGAGCCGCTTACCATCATCTCATGTTCTATCTTTAATGTGTCTTATGTGCAAAACAATTGAATGTAAAATTAAGCAGTGATGTCTGTTGCAGAACACTTATTGCAGCCTACACAACCAGGATAGTGAATTCAATATATATATATATATATATATATATATATATATATATATAGCGCATTATCTACCATCAACAGAATGTAGGTACAAGCAGAATTACATTAGACAATGTCAATGACAGAACAATGGGGGTGCCTGTTGAAGGAAGTGGTGTTTACAAATATTTGATAAATCTGCATAAATGTTTCCAATTCTTTACCATTTTCATTAAGGTTGAAATATGGTTTCTTTTCTACGTATTACGGTGGTGATAAGAAGCATTTGCGCTACAAACGGTTTGTATCATCTCAGGGACAATGGTTACATTAGGAAGATGTAGACGGACCCATGCTTTCCTAATTCTTATTCAGGATTATTTCCCTGTCCCAGACGGTAGCGGAAAATATATACTGCAACAGGCTCGTGCAACCTTTATCTCTGTTGTGGAACTGCAAGTCTCAGCCAGCCTGACCAGTGTATAACATAAAAATAAAGAATGTATTATGCATCGATGCTGGAACGAATCAGCAATACAGATGTTACTACAGCACGGGTGTGTCTCTAGTAGTTACTGCTTGGCGGGCGTGCTGGAACTTGTAGTTCCACAAATAGCTGGAATTCTACAGGTTGTCTACATATGAATCAGACTCGTTTTAAGCATAAAGATGATACTACAATTTACTGCTTAGACGTGTCACTACAGTGTAGCTAGTAAAATCAATAACAAGTTGTTCTTTCTAAGGTTAACTAAAACAATGTTGTTTTTTTGCTATGCAATACGGCATTCCGGGGTCACTTATAGCATGTGTCTGCTGCTTACGCTATATACACAGTACATCACAATAAAAATAAAATGGTGAATTGTAGTTAAAAAATGACGTTGTATAATACTGGTCTACTATACTAATGCTAATACTAATACTAAACTACTGTACTAATGATCAGTGGAACTACTGTAGGCACAACTGTATATCCCATTGTATAATGTGTCTGATCCCATACTACATGTACCAGTAATACATCATAACAACCATGCTGTACATTCAGAGTAATAATCATACTAATCACCACTCACTCTAAGCATGCAGGGGACACGGGAGATGTATCTGTCAGGTTTGTATTTCAGCTGCTACCGAACCTGGGGAATATCCTGAGCAGATGAAGCAGCTCAGAGAGGATATAATGGCAATAAATGACCTTCTACAATGTACACCAGGAGAGGACCTGGAAACTCGTCCAGGGCTGGCATAGAGAAGATCCGGGGGACCTGCACTTCAGAAGCTCCAAGAACATGTGGACAGATCCTTATGTGACCAGAAATGACAACATGCAAAGTGACGGGCAGGGAGCAGAATGTGGCACCTAAAATACTAATAATTATATATATATATATATATATATATATATATATATATACAAAAGGGCGAAGGTGGTGGCTACAGTCTTGCAGAACATTGTAGCTCTATGAGACCAGCAGTGTAGCAATGACATATATATGTAACTATAACATTATTATGTTGTTTATTTTCTTCTCACCACAAATGACCTATGATAATAATAATTAGCTTCAATGCATGACCACAGGGTGTCTTCTTGCAGTGCCCACAGCCCTCCTAAGTTCATTCATTATTATTCATAAACATTCATTATTAGACCTAATGAAATCTGTACACATTGAAACCAATATGAAGGTAGGTAACGTCAATCGCCATCTATACAGCACAAAGCATCACCCCGTTCTGCACTGCTGAGGGATACTCATCTATCCCAGTTACTTGTTACCAGAATGTAATTTGCAGAAAATAATAATAATGAATAATTAAGATATACCCCAATATTGTATTATATTTTAGTTACTTACCTTCTAAGAGCAGTGGAGACTTACCTCCTATGCTGAGAGTGAGGTGACTGAGTGAATGTGAGATCTTATGAGGCAGGATGAGGTGGGGTCTCCATGCCCCCCTCCCCCCCCTCCCCCCATCTGTTCTGCCTAAACCCTGACGCGTGCTACTCTCGTGCCCCAATTATCTGCAGACAATGATCAGAGAGCCGGCCGGTTATTACTGCACAATGCACTGATCAGTGGAGGGCAGCCGTTACCTCCCCCCATGCCGGGTGCCTTAATGTAACATTACATCAGAGCAGGGTAAGCAGCCTGTAGTGCTCCAACTGCCCTGAAATGATTAATTTCAGCATTGCACTGCCTACCGAAGCCTGGTTGGCAGGCATGCTGGCACCTTTGCACTTTAAAAATACACAGGGTGCCTTGTAGTATTACAGGTCGCAGCAAGCTTCACAGTGTTTGGCTGTTGTTGTACAGAAGCTGGAGAATCATTATCTGCCTGTACTTCCCCATTTAGTCACCCCAATGTCACCTCACTCCTTCTCTAACCCTATCTGTATGTGTCCAGAACCCCTACCCCACCTCCCAACACACACACAATAATATCCACCTTAATCTAAACCACTCCTTCCTTTTACCAAATGAGCCCTGACAAAGAGATCCTCTGTTTCTAAACTGCAAATGCTATTGTTTTTATGGGGTGGGGGTCGCTGGAGCTTTTGGGAGGACGCTGGGAAATAATTCATTACTGGCTGTGAGTGTAAGGGAGCGTTGTATGAGAGTGGGGAACATAGAGGTTCCCAGGATGTGGGGGAGGGGTACTGTCTGGCAGGCTGAAGGGTCACACAGCCAGGCTTCCCTGTGAATCAATATCAGGACGTAGCATGCCATGGCAGGCCAGCATATTAGTCCATACCACTATCAAGATGTAGCATGCCATGGCAGGCCAGCATCATAGTCCATACCGCTATCAGGACGTAGCATGCCATGGCAGGTCAGCATAATAGTCCATACCGCTATCAGGACGTAGCATGCCATGGCAGGTCAGCATAATAGTCCATACCGCTATCAGGACGTAGCATGCCATGGCAGGTCAGCATAATAGTCCATACCGCTATCAGGACGTAGCATGCCATGGCAGGCCAGCATATTAGTCCATACCGCTATCAGGACGTAGCATGCCATGGCAGGTCAGCATAATAGTCCATACCGCTATCAGGACGTAGCATGCCATGGCAGGTCAGCATAATAGTCCATACCGCTATCAGGACGTAGCATGCATGGCAGGTCAGCATAATAGTCCATATCTCTATCAGGACGTTTGCATGCCTTGGCAGGTCAGCATAAAAGTCCATACCGCTATCAGGACGTAGCATGCATGGCAGGTCAGCATAATAGTCCATACCGCTATCAGGACGTAGCATGCCATGGCAGGCCAGCATCATAGTCCATACCGCTATCAGGACGTAGCATGCCATGGCAGGTCAGCATAATAGTCCATACCGCTATCAGGATGTAGCATGCTATGGCAGGTCAGCATAATAGTCCATACGGCTATCAGAACGTAGCATGCCATGGCAGGTCAGCATAATAGTCCATACCGCTATCAGGACGTAGCATGTCATGGCAGGTCAGCATAATAGTCCATACCGCTATCAGGACGTAGCATGCATGGCAGGTCAGCATAATAGTCCATACCGCTATCAGGACGTAGCATGCATGGCAGGTCAGCATAATAGTCCATACCGCTATCAGGACGTGGCATGCCATGGCAGGCCAGCATAATAGTCCATACGGCTATCAGAACGTGGCATGCCATGGCAGGTCAGCATAATAGTCCATACTACTGTGTATAATATGATCCCAATACTACACTGATGTTACCATAGAGATGCAGAGTAGTGACAATCTCAGTGTTCGGTTATATAGGTATAAAAAAAGGGATAGTGAGCACTTAAATGTCCATGCTGGACGGGGTTCTGGGTAAATTAATACAAAGATGACACCAAACATAGGCTTAGACTAAACATTAGCTATGGCATCAGATTGATGTGGATGGAACCAAGGCCCTCTTTCAGAGCCGCTCGCTAGCGGCCGTACGCTCGTTCTGAGCGATGTTCGCACATCTGCGCATGCATACGGTTTTTAGTACGCATGCGCAAACCAGTCAGTGCGGCCGACAATCGTTTGTACTCTATATAGCGAGTGCCTGCTATTTTGACTGACAGAATGAGGCGTATGTGGGTGGTAACAGGGGAAGGTGCTTGTAAACGCAGGCGTGCTTAAAGGTCAAAGCGGGCGTTTTATGGGTGTGCATAATTAATACATACGTCATTCACCACGTCACTGGGTTATTTTATAGTCAGAACTGCTCGCAATATTGTGGTTGAAAAAACCAACCAAAAGAATAGCAAGCAGTTCATACGCTGTTCGATGTACTCGATTAATCTAATAAATAGCGAACATGACGTATGATGCGAGCGGCCAGGGGGCGTTTTTATCAAATAAACAAGCGTATGTTTTGCTCGCTCGTTCAGACATGGAGGCGGCAACAGACCGCAAAGAGCGAACGGTTCATTTGAATAGCCACCCACTTTTTATGAACGAGCGAGCGCTAATTGCGAGCGGCTCTGAATGAGGGCCCAAGTTCAACAGAAATAGACAATGTACATGGACCAGTGATGGCCAACAGGCAGCTACAGGCCACATGCAGGCTACAGCCCATCTAACCTCCGCCTGCGGCCCCAGCCAGCTCCTTTCTGCTTTATTGGCAGATGTGTCTGTTATAGACTGTACAACACTGGTGTAAAATGCTGCTGACGGATAGGTGTCTCTTTCTTTGACTTCATGTATTATTACCTATATTAAATGATAGTAATGTGCGCCCCACTTCAAGGTTAGAGGGACGCCCAGGCGACCCCTGAGGTGTAACCGGTTACCTGTCTCTCTGACTTGGACAATAGGATTCTCAGAACGTCCAGGTGCTGTTTATTGTGCAGGATTTGGGACTGTGCCTCATCCCCTGTTGCCCAGATGTGAATCACAGCAAGTTCTAATACTGGTGAAATGCTGTTATCAGTGAAGCAGCTGAATACATGAATTGTGCAAGTACCAGGGCATTCCCACACTTCCCCCAGTATCTGCCTGGGGCTGGCTGCTTTATATGACAAGCTATATTTTAATCTGCTGATACAGATTACCCTGTGAGATATTGCTGAACATCTATACAGATTTTAGACTTGTTGCTGTGATGACACAAAAAGTGTAAATATTCGCAGGGTCATTGTGGGAACTTGTTTCTTCTACCTGGGGGAGTCACTCATTAACACCTGGAATACCCTATATAATCCACACCTGGGTTTCCACCACCACCCTCCTGTTCACTTGCAGATTTAGGAATGTCACATTAAAGAGCTGCAAATTACACAATATCTTTGTTACTCATTTGTCTTTTGTTCACCTCCTTCCCAAGGCAAAAGTGTGTAATTAAATGCTTTGACACGCTAATTACACCTGTGCCAGCAGATCATATAGGACATGTACTCCTTATTACAGTAAGCCTAGACTGACACCTATATTGTTGTACCTGTGTGTTTATTTTAAATCACAAAACATTGAATAAGTTCTAGTGCACATTGGACAAGAGAATATAAATATGGCAGAATTAAAGGGACCCTTAAGTCAGCTCAAATCAATTGAAAATGTATTTGTTTGGATTGATATTTTAGTACTTTTAGTAGAGATAGAGAGAGACTGGCAATGCCAGACCCAGGACATTTACCTATTACATTGATGTTCTAGTATTTGTAGAAGATAGAGACTGGCAATGCCAGACCCAGAACATTTACCTATTACATTGATGTTCTAGTATTTGTAGAAGATAGAGACTGGCAATGCCAGACCCAGGACATTTACCTATTACATTGATGTTCTAGTATTTGTAGAAGATAGAGACTGGCAATGCCAGACCCAGGACATTTACCTATTACATTGATGTTCTAGTATTTGTAGAAGATAGAGACTGGCAATGCCAGACCCAGGACATTTACCTATTACATTGATGTTCTAGTATTTGTAGAAGATAGAGACTGGCAATGCCAGACCCAGGACATTTACCTATTACATTGATGTTCTAGTATTTGTAGAAGATAGAGACTGGCAATGCCAAGCCCAGAACATTTACCTATTACATTGATGTTCTAGTATTTGTAGAAGATAGAGACTGGCAATGCCAGACCCAGGACATTTACCTATTACATTGATGTTCTAGTATTTGTAGAAGATAGAGACTGGCAATGCCAGACCCAGGACATTTACCTATTACATTGATGTTCTAGTATTTGTAGAAGATAGAGACTGGCAATGCCAGACCCAGGACATTTACCTATTACATTGATGTTCTAGTATTTGTAGAAGATAGAGACTGGCAATGCCAGACCCAGGACATTTACCTATTACATTGATGTTCTAGTATTTGTAGAAGATAGAGACTGGCAATGCCAAGCCCAGAACATTTACCTATTACATTGATGTTCTAGTATTTGTAGAAGATAGAGACTGGCAATGCCAGACCCAGGACATTTACCTATTACATTGATGTTCTAGTATTTGTAGAAGATAGAGACTGGCAATGCCAAGCCCAGAACATTTAAACAAGGCTCTGTAGCTGTTGAGGCACCACAAGTCCCAGAAAGCTCTGCGTTCTACTACTTATACAAGTGTCAATAAAAAAAAAAATCTTCACCAAGCAGATTACACAAATGTATACACTTTCACAGAATGGTAAAAAGGGGCGTCTTTAGGGTTACATAGGCAAATTATTTGATATAGCTGAAATGCTGTGTGACCTCAAAATCAGTATATCTAAAATCTGAAGTCTCCTTCCTATAATGTGAATTGACTATGAATGTGGCTAATTTGGTTATGAGGAGGGTCTCTGGAGGGCTTAGTAGTACCCTGGAGATGCTGTTTGATTGTAGGTTTGTAAAACTTTAATTTAACATGTTATCAATATGGCAATTACATGAGGACATTTATTTTAGGGGAAACAAAATGAATGTATAATGTCTGTAGAGTGTATGGAAGTAGTGATACAGCCAGGACAGTTGGCAGCTGAATGCAGGTCAGGGAGAGGGGAGGAAAGGGTGCAGGCTGGAAGATGTGCCAGCAATAGGTGTGTCAATAAGATGTGCCAGGTAGGTGTGGGTTTAGATTAGGGATGGGTACTGAAAAGGGTGAAAGGTTTAAAGGAGGGTGTTGAATGATGATATGAAAATACAGACATTAGAGATCTGACAACAGGATGCTGGCTCCTCAGAGTGGAAGGATTCTAATAAGGGACAAGATGTTACTTATCTAGAAGAGGGGGAGTTGATGGCTAAAGAAGGTGAGGGATGAAGAAGGTGAGGGATTTAGAAGGTGAGGGATGAAGAAGGTGAGGGATGAAGAATAAAATCCTTCCAAAGACAAGTGACAGAAGGGCAGTGATCAGGGAGTGGACTATGGAAGGAATGAACTGGTTGCAAACGCTAAAAATATAAAGGTCAAAGGAAAAATAAGCATATACTGAAAATAGGTGTTTATTAAAAATAACATTTGAGTATCAGGTTGAAGAGTATATACAAGGTCCAAGTTGAAAGAATATATAAGGTGCAGTTTGAGGGGTATATATATATATATATATATATATATAAATAATCTGCAGAATGAGAAAAAGACATAAGGCACAGATTGTGGAGAACAATTTAGGTGCTGGTTGATGAGAAAATATCACAGAGGTTTAAAAGAACATATAAGTTACAGGTTGAGTAGAACATATAAGATACAGATTGAGTAGAACATATATGGTATAGGTTGAGTAGAACATATAAGGTACAGGTTGATTAGAACATGTAAGGTACAGAATGAGGAGAATATACAAGGTATAAGTTGAGGAGAACATATAAGGTAAAGGTTGAGTAGAACATATAAGATATAGATTGAGTAGAACATATAGGGTATAGGTTGAGTAGAACATATAAGGTACAGGTTGATTAGAACATGTAAGGTACAGAATGAGGAGAATATACAAGGTATAAGTTGAGGAGAACATATAAGGTAAAGGTTGAGGAGAACATATAAAGTACAGGGTGAGGAGAATATATAAGATGTAGGGTGAGAAGAACATATATACAGGTTGAGGGGAAAATGTAAAGTACAGTTTGATTTGATAAGAACGTATAAAGTACAGGTTGAGAAGACCATATAAGGTACAGGATGAGAAGAACATATAAGGTACAGGTTGATGATAAAATATAAGGTACAAGTTGGGGAGAACATACAAGGTACAGGTTGAGGAGAATATACAAGGTACAGGATGAGGAGAACATATCAGGTACAGGAAGAGGAGAATATATGAGGTACAGGATGAGGAGAACATATGAGGTACAGGTTTAGGAGAACATATGAGGAACAGGATAAGGAGAACATATATGATACAAGATGAGGAGAACATATAAGGTACAGAATAAGGAGAAAATATAAGGTACAGGATAAGGAGAACATATACGATACAGGATAAGGAGAACAAATACGATACAGGATGAGGGGAACATATAAGGTATAGGATGAGGAGAACATATAAGGTACAGGTTGAGGAGAACATATGAGGTACAGGATATGGAGAACATATATGATACAGGATGAGGAGAACAATATAAGGTACAGGATAAGGAGAACTTATGAAGTACAGGTTGAAGAGAACATACAGTATAAGGTACAGGATGAGAAGAATATAAAATGTGCAGATTGTAGAGAACATATAAGGTGCACATTTTGGAGAGTATAAAGGTGTAGGTTGAAGTTAAAAAATTTAGATGCAGGGTGAGAAGAACATACTGTATGAGGTGCAGGTGGAGATTAATCAATAGTGAGCAAGTTGGGAAAATATGAAGTACTGGTGGAAGTCTAGATGTAAGGCACGGGTTGAGGAGAATGTATAATGTAGATGTTAAAGTGAACATATAAGATACATGTTGATGAGGACATATTAGTTACAGGTTGATAAGGATATACAAGTGTAGATTTTGGAGAACACAAAAGGTGCAGGTTGTTAATTACATGTAACAAAATTGGTGCATATTGGGATGAACATATGAGGAGCAGGTTGAGGAGAACGAATTATGTGCAGGCTCATGAGAACATATTAAGTGTGGTTGAGAAGAACGAGTTGATGAGAACATATAAGTCCATGTTGAGAACAACAAAGTACAGGTAAAGGAGAACATATATGATATAGGCTGATGAAAACATATAAGATGCAGATTGGTGAGGGCATATGAAATTAAAGCTTGAGAAGAACAAAAGAGATTCAGGTTAAGGAAAACAAATCATATGCTGATTTATGGGAAAACATGTGCAGGTTGAGGAGAACATATAATCTACAGTTTGAGGAGAACATATACGGCACAAATTTAGGTGTAGATCGTGGACAACATATGAGGTGTATATTGTGGAAACCATAGGAGTTTCAGTGCAGCAGGTTGTGGAATCTGCTAGACAAAAGCCAGGAATAGGAAAAGACTGAAGACAGCATATAAGACACCTAATGGTACAAACTAAGGAAATAGGAAACACATTAATTTGCCCAATTTCGAAGTAGAGTGTGGAGGGGAAGATTTTTTATCCATGAGCACATGATATGGAGCAAGCTGGGGAGAAGAACATAGACACTTCAGCTTGAAGATAAGTTAGTTTTCTCCAAGAAGAGGATAGACTACAGAATGCTGCCTGGCAATAAGACATGAAAGGCTCCAAAGGTCAGTAGAAGCAATAATGTATCGGCTGGTGCACTGAAGCATAGAATTTGACAGATGAAAAGAACCTAAAGAAACCCTACATAATACCCTCCCAAGTGCTGAGAGAAACCCCCTCAGCCTCCAAAGTTAAAAAATTCTCCCTTTCTAAACTCTAATAATACTTTTGATGCTTGAATGTTTGTGTCGTATAATTTATGCACCTTCTCTTTAAACTACAAATTCTGCCATCCAAGTCTTCCTTCATGCATTTTTTTTATGCAACCCATGCGTTACTTTGCGAGTCTGATGTGAAGGCAGCACAATAGAGATGAGACAGTAGAGGGTCCAGGGTGGAGAAGATAAAGTACAGGGTACAGGATGCAGGATGGAGACAATATACTACAGGGTGCGGGATGGAGAAAATATACTACAGGGTGCAGGATGGAGAATATATACTACAGGGTGCAGGATGGAGAAGATATAGTACAGGGTGCAGGATGGGGAATATATAGTACAGGGTGCAGGATGGAGAATATATAGTACAGGGTGCAGGATGGAGAATATATAGTACAGGGTGCAGGATGGAGAAGATAAAGTACAGGGTACAAGAGGCAGGATGGAGACAATATACTACAGGGTGCAGGATGGAGACAATATACTACAGGGTGCAGGATGGAGAAGATATAGTACAGGGTGCAGGATGGAGAATATATAGTACAGGGTGCAGGATGGAGAAGATATAGTACAGGGTGCAGGATGGAGAATATATAGTACAGGGTGCAGGATGGACAATATATAGTACAGGGTGCAGGATGGAGAAGATATAGTACAGGGTGCAGGATGGAGACAATATACTACAGGGTGCAGGATGGAGAATATATAGTACAGGGTGCAGGATGGAGAATATATAGTACAGGGTGCAGGATGGAGAATATATAGTACAGGATGCAGGATGGAGAATATATAGCACAGGGTGCAGGATGGAGAATATATAGTACCGGGTGCAGGATGGAGAATATATAGTACCGGGTGCAGGATGGAGAATATATAGTACAGGATGGAGAATATATAATACAGGGTGCAGGATGGAGAATATATAGTACAGGGTGCAGGATGGAGAATATATAGTACAGGGTGCAGGATGGAGAATATATAGTACAGGGTGCAGGATGGAGAATATATAGCACAGGGTGCAGGATGGAGAATATATAGCACAGGGTGCAGGATGGAGAATATATAGTACAGGGTGCAGGATGGAGAATATATAGTACAGGGTGCAGGATGGAGAATATATAGTGCAGGGTGCAGGATGGAGAATATATAGTGCAGGGTGCAGGATGGAGAATATATAGCACAGGGTGCAGGATGGAGAATATATAGCACAGGGTGCAGGATGGAGAATATATAGTACCGGGTGCAGGATGGAGAATATATAGTACCGGGTGCAGGATGGAGAATATATAGTACAGGATGGAGAATATATAATACAGGGTGCAGGATGGAGAATATATAGTACAGGGTGCAGGATGGAGAATATATAGCACAGGGTGCAGGATGGAGAATATATAGCGCAGGGCGCAGGATGGAGAATATATAGCACAGGGTGCAGGATGCAGAATATATAGTACAGGGTGCAGGATGGAGACGATATACTACAGGGTGCAGGATGGAGAAGATATAGTACAGGGTGCAGGATGGAGAATATATAGTACAGGGTGCAGGATGGAGAATATATAGTACAGGGTGCAGGATGGAGAAGATATAGTACAGGGTGCAGGATGGAGACGATATACTACAGGGTGCAGGATGGAGAATATATAGTACAGGGTGCAGGATGGAGAATATATAGTACAGGGTGCAGGATGGAGAATATATAGTACAGGATGCAGGATGGAGAATATATAGCACAGGGTGCAGGATGGAGAATATATAGTACCGGGTGCAGGATGGAGAATATATAGTACCGGGTGCAGGATGGAGAATATATAGTACAGGATGGAGAATATATAATACAGGGTGCAGGATGGAGAATATATAGTACAGGGTGCAGGATGGAGAATATATAGTACAGGGTGCAGGATGGAGAATATATAGCACAGGGTGCAGGATGGAGAATATATAGCACAGGGTGCAGGATGGAGAATATATAGTACAGGGTGCAGGATGGAGAATATATAGCACAGGGTGCAGGATGGAGAATATATAGCACAGGGTGCAGGATGGAGAATATATAGCACAGGGTGCAGGATGGAGAATATATAGTACCGGGTGCAGGATGGAGAATATATAGCACAGGGTGCAGGATGGAGAATATATAGTACAGGGTGCAGGATTCAGGATGGAGGATATATAGTACAAAGTACAGGATGGAGAATATATAGTGCAGGGTGCAGGATGGAGAATATATAGCACAGGGTGCAGGATGGAGAATATATATAATATGGTGCAGGATGGAGAATATATAGCACAGAGTACAGGATGGAGAATATATAGTGCAGGGTGCGGGATGGAGAATATATAGCACAGGGTGCAGGATGGAGAATATATAGTACAGGGTGCAGGATGGAGAATATATAGTACAGGGAGCAGGATGGAGAATATATAGTACAGGGTGCAGGATGGAGAATATATAGTACAGGGTGCAGGATGGAGAAGATAAAGTAGAAAGTGCAGAATGGATAAGAGACAGCGCAGTGTGCAGGATGGAGAATATATAGTACAGGGTGCAGGATGGAGAATATATATAATAGGGTGCAGGATGGAGAATATATAGTACAGGGTGCAGGATGGAGAATATATAGTACAGGGTGCAGGATGGAGAATATATAGCACAGGGTGCAGGATGGAGAATATATAGTACCGTGTGCAGGATAGAGAATATATAGTACAGGGTGCAGGATGGAGAATATATAGTACCGTGTGCAGGATGGAGAATATATAGTACCGTGTGCAGGATAGAGAATATATAGTACAGGGTGCAGGATGGAGAATATATAGTACAGGGTGCAGGATGGAGAATATATAGCACAGGGTGCCGGATGGAGAATATATAGTACAGGGTGCAGGATGGAGAATATATAGTACAGGGTGCAGGATGGAGAACATATAGTACAGGATGCAGGATGGAGAATATATAGTACAGGGAGCAGGATGGAGAATATATAGTACAGGGTGCAGGATGGAGAACATATAGTACAGGATGCAGGATGGAGAATATATAGTACAGGGAGCAGGATGGAGAATATATAGTACAGGGTGCAGGATGGAGAATATATAGAAAAGGATGCAGGATGGAGAATATATAGTACAGGGTGCAGGATGGATAGGACACAGCGCAGTGTGCAGGATGGAGAATATATAGCACAGGGTGCAGGATGGAGAATATATAGCACAGGGTGCAGGATGGAGAATATATAGCGCAGTGTGCAGGATGGAGAATATATAGCACAGGGTGCAGGATGGAGAATATATAGCACAGGGTGCAGGATGGAGAATATATAGCACAGGGTGCAGGATGGAGAATATATAGTACAGGGTGCAGGATGGATAGGACACAGCGCAGTGTGCAGGATGGAGAATATATAGTACAGGGTGCAGGATGGTGAAGATAAAGTAGAAAGTGCAGAATGGATAGGAGTTAGCACAATGTGCAGGGAGGAAAGGAAGCTCTTTCTGTGGATATAATTAGTGGCTGGTGCACGGCGCGTGCTGAGGTGGCTCGTGTCTCCCTGGCAGCGCGTGCTCCCATCCCAGCCTGATGCACCAGTGTAACCAGTATATCCAGTACAGGCATCCGGCTGCTGCCTGAGAATATAACCAGCGCCCTCTTATTATCCATTCTGCTTTCACTCGTCTGTATAGTAAGACACCATTACCGGCTGCTATGCTGCATGGATTTTATATAACTAGATCCAGCTACAGTGCACACAGTTTGCGTTATGCTTTTTATAAATAGGAAACATAGCTATACAGAAGCTGTGCAATAACAGAACGTAATACAGTTACTTACTCTAGAAGACGTCTATTGCTCAGGGTCCAGGATGTCTCCATGTGTCTGGGGAGTGAGAGATGCTGTATGTACACCACTGATCATAGATTTGTACCTGTAGGAGAGAAGACAGCACAGTATAGGTAATATCAGCAGAAACCAGCATAATGCATCTAGCAAAGCGCAAGAACCTGGAAATAATCTTAACCCCCAGTTCCCTCAGTTCAACTGGAGGAGACAATGCACCAGTTGGGTATTTTAGACTTTGCACAACGTGTAAATTCTTTTCTCCAATCGATGTGATACTCCCCCCCCCTCTCCATTACACCCCTCCCCCTCATAATCATACATATATATATATGTACTCACAAAGGTCTCCTTTGTTACAGAGACAGCAGATGGGACACCCAAGCCAAAATGTGTTTATTTAAATTGGGAGAAAAACGTTGTTATCTGAAAAGTTTGAATTGGGAGCGTGTGAGATGGGGAAGGGGAGGGGGGATCAGGGGGGAGGGGAGTGTGGTGGGCTCAGAGGAGTGTGCCACAAGCGTGCTCCCAGTCATTCAGAGTATATGCTATATTTCACATAGGCTGGGGTGACCCAGATACACCGGTGCTTGCAGTTCAAATATTATTTATCTTTTGTTGAAATAAAATGAATATAATAATATCCAATCAAAGTACATATTTCTGCACAAATCCCTCATCCTCTATCTGTTATGTACACACACAGGTAGGACAGCAGGCCACGGCTATTTCAGTAGATTCATGTTACACTGCTGAATAGCTGAAGGATTGGGTGTTGAATCTGAAGAAGATGCAACCTATTGAATAACATATCTATCTATCTATATATCTATCTATCTATCTATCTATCTATCTATCTATCTATCTATCTATCTATCTATCTAATATTTATCTCATATCTATCTATCTCATATCTATCTATCTCATATCTATCTATCTATCTATCTATCTATCTATCTATCTATCTATCTATCTATCTATCTATCTATCTATCTATCTATCTATCCAATGTCTTTATCTTACTAAAATATAGAGTCTATGTTACTTTGTGCCACTGGCTAAACCCTATTACATAGAGGCGATGTTATAGACCAATCCGGAGCCTCCTAGATTTTATAGGGATACAATTAGTGTGTGCGGAGATTTTAGTCATCTGCTGCGTTTAATGTGTAGAAATATAGGATAATTATAGCTTGGGATGCTGTATTCGCTTCCTCTTGTTATGAGTTGAACATAATCCCAAACCAAGCCAAACCTGAGCCCCAGGTCCCATACATGCATTTCTGATGGCCACCTACACAAAGGCTGCCTTGTAAGTACAGAAGGACAACCTGACAGCTGTCTGCTACTTTGTTACCCAAATGGGGGTTGTTTAAAGTTTGCCCCCCCAGATGGGGTGAGAAGGGGGCACGCCAATAATTGTTACAATAGCCAAATCCCAACTGAAAATTCAAACATAAGTGATGAGATAAGAGGTGGTGCTGAAGGAAAGCTGGATGGGGGTGGGGGAGGGGGATTTGTGTCACCCGCCATTCCGATCCACCAATCAGGAGGCTGGGAACAGGACTCACATCCAGTTTGGTAGAGTTAAGCCAGGTGCACTGAGGAGCAGCAGCACAGGTTACCATTGAGGCATTAATTTGCATGCACACATGTCGCATCTGCTGTGTGTTTTTAAACTCATTTATATGTTTGTTGGGCTGAAGCCTTCATATGTCACATCAAATCCAGGCCCCCTAACCCCCACACCTCATTCGGGGGGTTATGCTGATTAGGAACTCCCAGAACCGTTTACAATTCAGGCAATACACCAAAGGACCATTTCATTCTGCAGCTGCTAATATAAATCTCTAATACATGCAAACGTCAGTTGTATATTATGATTGTAGTGCAGACAGTTTATCAGCAGCCAATCAGATGAGCTGTTTTGTGTTTATCCATATGCCTAAATAATACAGCAGCTTGGCTTGGGTGTAAGTCCCACATGCAATCACCTACCAAGCGAATTTATCTATCCCTGCTATTTGGATAGTAAATAAAATAATATACTATAGTACATACTAGATTCCTAATTTTCCTATATTAAAGATATGCCATATTGCCTGCAACATTGTATCTAATGTTGATACACTATTCCAATCCAGGTACTGGGGATAAAGCGAAACATGTTGCTACATTGTGTATAGCAATATACTGTATAACCTTGTATCATTTTATGTTATAAAGTCAGTCAGTTTGAATTGACTGCTTTACCTAGCAGCTTGGGTTATACAGAGAACCTCCAGTAAATGTAATCACTACTTGCTGATAAACGCTATAAATTCAGTCAAAGAAATACAAGATGTAAGATGTAGGCTGGCTGTAAGGTTTTGCATATAAATTGTTTAAACGAAACCAGTTAGGAAGGATGTATATTGGGATTCGTTACAGAATAGTTTTTTTTTTGCATACAAGTGTCAGAGTCAGTTACCTGTCCCGAACAGATGGCTCCTAGAATAAAGCCCACAGAGGGGAGGCGGGCTCCCCAGAGGGGCTTAGTCAAATCTAAAAATGCTACAGTTGGGAGGAGTCCCAGCCAGGAGGGAATATAAATAGGAGAGACGAGCTCCAGCCCAGTCACACTACTTCTTACTTGCAGTGGGATAACCTTACTGCCACCCAGCCATGACACCCAATATAACCATGTCTGAGAGTGCACACAGCTACCAGCCCAAGCCTGGCAAGAAAAGCAAGGAGGCCAGTGATCTGAGAAAGGTGAGCCTGAGACAATCCCTGTATCTGCAGAGACATGTGCCTGTCATCCTGGGCTATCAGCCACCTGATACTAACCAAATCCTCCGCTCTATTCCAGACTCTCAAACCCCTGATGGAGAAACGCAGGAGGGCTAGGATCAACGAGAGCCTCAACCAGCTGAAAACACTCATCCTGCCTCTGATTGGGAAAGATGTAAGTGCATTATCCGTATTATAAGTGTGGGCACCATCATTAGATAAATAATTGCTTAATAAGAATGCTGAACTTTCCTGCACCCTAACACTTATTACTCTGTATAATAGAAGGTGATAGTAATTTCAGTTCAAAGTTTATATTGCAAACAGCTAGTGTATGTGTGTGCATCTATCTATCTATCTATCTATCTATCTATCTATCTATCTATCTATCTAATATCTATCTATCTATCTATCTATCTATCTATCTATTTATCTAATATCTATCTATCTATCTATCTATTTATCTAATATCTATCTATCTATCTATATATCTATTTATCTAATATCTATCTATCTATCTATCTATCTATCTATCTATCTATCTATCTATCTATCTATCTACTTTAAAGCAGTGTGTATGGTATATAGATTTCTGTGGCTACCAATATTTTCTGCATATACATAAATGTTACTGTATTGATCAGCATCCCCTGCATAGTTATTGACGATCATTTTTCGTTTTTCCTCCCAGAACTCCAGATATTCAAAACTAGAAAAAGCCGATATCCTGGAGATGACGGTCCGATTTCTGAAAGACATTCCCCCGGTCCAAACACAGAGTAAGTACCTGTCCTTATACTGGAGCAATGTATAGATTTTTATATAGCCTACATATTTTGGGACCAGTGGAAACATAATGTATTATACATCAAGCATCTGAGCAATGTATTAAATGGCATCCTTTACTACCTGTGGCAACCCAGATGCTGTGGAACTACAAGCCCCAGCATGGTGGTGTGAATAAGATGGGTACCTTAGGTCATTGTGGCACAGAGTAGGTGGGGTGTGCTGTGTGTGTCACTGGAGGTGTATAGGACTTGTGTTGTAACCCTTTGGTTCTTTCTGTTTAGGTCCTGCAGAGAAGTACAGAGAGGGGTACAGTGCTTGTCTAGACCGCCTCTCCGGGATCCTCAGAAAGAGCAATGTGATCGCTGGAGAGACCCGCAGCCTCCTCCTGCAACAGCTGCACAAAGGTCCAGATCTCTGCTGCCAGGACTGCACCAAGGTCCCCTGTGCCAAGCAGGGCAGCCCCAGAATCATCCTACATCTCAATCCCAAGAGATCAGAGACACTCTGCCCTTCCTCAAACCAGCCAGCCACGCCAAAAGCTGCCCCAAGCCCACCACAGCCCATCAGCTGCCTCTGGAGACCGTGGTGACCCCCTAGGGATGGAGACACAAAGCAATACCTCCAGTATACTGTGTGCTACTACTTCTCTGTGTACTGTACACCATCACTATGCTGTGCACTGCCACACTGTGCCCATGCTCCTATTGTAAATAGGTCACTGACACACACCCACCTGCTGCGGGCAGTTATACTCAGAACACACTGTGGACAATTTAGTCCTTAGAGGGGATTGAATATATAAGGGTACGAGAAAGACCCTGGTGAACCCAAAGGGTTTATATACTCAGTATGCGGTCTGCATTATTTATGGGGGATGGGGTAATAGGGGGGAAGTGTGGGGGACAGGGTCCAGCCGGCAAGAATTGCTGGATTAAAGGGATACATTGGGCAACGTGCAACGCGTCTTTGTACATATGGAATATGCGCACTTTAGTGTTTACAGATTTTTTTTACGCAAATTATAAATATATTTTTTTACTAAATAAAAAGAAAACAAACATATTACTGATATCGTGTCTTCCCTCAGGCTGCGGCGTCCTTACTATATACTGAGAAGTGGTGGTCATGTCATGTATTGTGTGGGTGCAAATATACTGGTCTCCCCATACAGTGCTCAGTGTGCAAACAGGGGATATTCGTATTTATTCTCACTACAACGCAGTGAGAGTCATTATGTAGATCCATTATATATATATATATATATATATATATATATATATATATAGTATATATGTACACATGGAGGGGGAAAAAAAGAGTTTAAAATTAATGGTATATCACACACTATGATTGTACTTAGCGATGCAGCCGTTAGCAATGAGTATAACGGTTCTTTCTTATTCTATATGTATCATGTGCTGAGTGTGAGCAGGATAACAGTCAGTCAGGACTATAAGGCATTAATGGGGCATCATGGGCACAAAGGACAGGGCATGTACACATGATTCCCGTTGTACGGGCATTGTCGGGTCTGAGCCCAGGGCAGCAATGGATAGACCATCGCCCCATTATTACACCCATCATTCCCAAATATGTCGCCGCAATAGGTCAGCACAGTGACTTTACCCGATAAAATATAAAATCCCTACACAGCAATTTCCCCTCAGTCAGGCTGTCCTGTAATAATAATATCAGCAGGAGAAAAAAATAACTAAAAATAATATATATATATGTGTATGTGTGTTATCTTGGTTTCAATAAATATAAGTGAGGAATAAAGGCAAGTCAGCACGGATATATTATATATTGCTATCCCAATTTGATGCACAGGAAAACATTAGTTTCGTTGTACTGCTCGTATCCCTATTAATTAATGTCTCTTCCTCCTAGGAGGAGACAGAAGATTGCAGAGAGAACATGCAGAATCATTTCAGACTTTAATTACACAGACATGCATAGATTGTCAGCTTCTTGTACAAATCTCTGATGGGTTTATAAGATGTAAGGCACAAACGAGTCTCGTCACCAGAGCTGTCTGTGACGTGTTTAGGATTCTTACAAAATCACTTTATTTTATAGTATAAATATTGAATAAAACTTATATGATAGAATAGTTAAATATGTTTATGTATGAATGTATAACCCATCATTTATTGCGGAATGTTATACAGAGGCGGCAGTTACAGTGTGATAATGTTCTGCTCCTGGTTTCCCTTATGCTAGTATCAGAAGTAAGAATCTGCAGCGCTCTGTACTTTGCGATAGCCTGAGCAGAGCACTTCCTGCAAGGAAATAATAATATTAATTAATAATAATTTGGAGGCTGAAAACTAAAATAACATCTTATATGTGGCGGGTTACATACCTTATGTCGGCACACTGCCAAACCTCAAGGTGAAACTCTGTCAAAATAAAGTGCATCTTGTGACACTACAGATGTCAGCATGCTCTAGAAGCCTATGAGTGCTCAATCATGCTGGCACTTGTAGGACTACAAGAACCAGCATACACAACGGTGTACCTAGCTCTACTTTCATGTTATCAATTCCTTCCCCCATCAGACGCCAACATTGGAGAACATACTCGGATGGAAAATCTGCACCTGCAATAGGGGTATGCAGTCAGGATGCCGATGGTCTAAATGCCGACCGTTGGCATCACGACTGTCTAATCCCGGCAAGTGTCTAATGACAGGCGTTGAAATATCGATGCCTGTCATTTTACCTACGCCGGGAGCCCGAAGGTAAGCCGGGCGTGGACAGCCACGGGGGGAGGGGACTTAGGGCTAGGCACCCCCACGGGAGGGTTAAGCTAGGGGAAGGGGGGGTTAGGCACCCCGGGGGGAGGTTAGGGTTAGGCACTCCCGTGAGTCTTAGGTTTAGGCTGCGGGGAAGAGGAGGTTAGGTTTAGGCACTTGGGGGGGAGGTAGGGTTAGGCACCACTAAAGGAGGCTTAGGTTAGTAAATAGTAAAAATACCTGTTGGGATCTTCACTGCCGGTCTTCCAGTGTCGGGATTCGAACCGCCGGTTATGCGTCCGATGGTATTTCATACCGATCCCGCAATAGGGCAGGTGCAAGTTATGTTGGTGAGACCGGTGGCAACATCTAAAGATGCTGGATGCTAGTAGCCAGACTCAGGATGTTCATACCAATTTGTTGGGTGTTGATAAGTATTTAACTACTGAACAAAGTTGCCCCCACAACGTGCGGCACCAAAAAATGTTAACGCCACTTCCCTGTCTGGCTTTGTATGCATGAACACTCCTTGCCTGCCAGTGCATGCTAGTACATGTAGTCCAACAAGAGCTTGCACTATATTTGACAGTATTACTCAATGGTCAGCAGTGCTAAAAAGGTCCCAATGTTTCTGCGGTGTGGGGGCCAGTTTATTGTTCTGTTTTGTGTGGGAGGGGTTGATACCTCCTAAAGGACCAGGCCTATTGCTGAGTAGTCGGGCTGAGACAGAATGTGATCTGCAATGTGTCACCAGAGCTTTCAATCTAACAGACTGTTGCACTAATAGACATAGCTTAACACATAATTACTATTATAGATAAAGTTTGCTTACTCATAAATAGAGCTTCCATTATTTAAATAAAAAAATAAAAAAACTGGGGCACTGATGTGACATAAAGTTGGATCAGGTAAAAAAAATACTACCCTCATATTTCTTGTACTTCCAATTGTCTTTTAATCAGGGGTTTAAATGGTGGGAAGTATTGGGAGTTAAAGATACTGGAAGAAGGGGACTGTCTTGGAAAATCAGGACACAAGAAGGCATTATTTATACAGTATACTGACTGTTTGTTCAGACCATGTATCCAAGAGCCTAATGAGATAAGGACAACACAGGATCATAATACTATAATTACCAAGGAGCCAAAGCTGTTATTACTGAATCTGCTGCAGTGATCACATACATCATAATTAGGGTCTCGCTCCTCTCTATATACAATTCCTGTGCAGTCTTTCACAGCTAGGAGCTATGGAAATGGACCCCCCCCCCCTCCTCCTCCATTGCAGTAATTGTTACTTGCTCCCCCTTGACCTCTGGAATGAGAGATACAGAAGAACAGGCAACTTCTGTAGGTTGATATAACATGTAAGGGCCTACAAGGCAACTCTCCATTTTTGGTTATCTATTAGAATTTTGCAATTGGAGAGAGAACATGTTTGCATGTTCATGGTGCACCAGGTAATTGCCAGAGAGTTGCTTTAGTTATTGCTGAATTTTCTTGTCTCTCTGGAAATACAGAACTCCGCTTGATTCTAAGTTGGATGCAGCGGCGATATTGGACGCGGTGGAGCAATTTTTTCTTCTGCCCATGCATCCAGATGGCGTGAGCACTGCCTTGGAGTTACAGTATAATTGAGGTGCACAGGAGATGCACAGGCTCACATATGTTTTAAAAACGTATTGGGTAATCCTGGGCAGTGACAGAGAGATGCCTTAGAGGGCACAGGGACTGGTTGGGTATGCGATCCTGGTGCACAGAATGCCGGCAGGTGCAATACTGATGCTGGAATCCCGACGGTGGAAATGCCGACACCTGTATGTAAACTAACCCTTACCCTAACCTACCTTTCCTGTAGCCTAACCCTAACCCTCCCCCTCGTGCCTAACCCTAACTCTAAAACTTACCTAGGGGATCGCGGCCGCCGGGATTGTCGAACCGGGCTTATGACCACCGTCGAGGATCTGGCATCAGTATTGAAACTGCCGGATCTGAACTACATTCCCACAGGGACACGGACTATCTTATGGTGTGTTATGGGAGTGTTGTAGTTAGTGAGCTTCTCCAAACATTATACCACTTTGGTTTTTGGGTTAAACCAGGTGTCAAGAACAGGCAGCTTACACTGACTGGATTTGGGAAATAAATAAAATACAAATGTGATGCATGAAATTAATGCTGTCCCAGTGTACTAATACTTTCATTTCTTATAAGAGTTTGAAACTGCTGGAAGTAGCAATAGTTTAGAAAAAAAAAATTGTGTAATAGTTTAGTTAATTTATGGGGAGGACGGAAAGTTTTTGGAGATAGGAAACTGAAGTGACATTTTTTTATTCTTCCAGCATACGCCTTCCATACACCGCAGTTCCGCAATTGGCCACCAAAAACTTTTAACCAATCAGATTCTAGCTACCATTTTCCTACTACATTCTATAAAATGATAGCTATTATTTGATTGGTTGCTATGGGTAACACCTCCACCTGTTCTCTTTGGAAGGTTTGATGCATTCACCCCTTATACCTAGGAACTCTCCAAAAGGAGAGAATGTATGTACAGTATGTCAGAGGCGGACATACAGCATAGGCGGG